>JAAAQI020010460.1:2684-20055 GCA_011800005.2 Stichodactyla mertensii | reverse complement strand
GGGGGGGGGGGGGGGGGGGGGGGGGGGGGGGGGGGGGGGGGGGGGGGGGGGGGGGGGGGGGGGGGGGGGATGGATGGATGGATGGATAGATAGATGAATGGAGCGCACGCGCAATGAATTAATAAAGCTCGACAAGCACACAAGGCAGTTTAATCATCTAGTCAACGACTAATAAGTGAACATCTTGAATTGTAATTTAAACAAATGATGAATATGAACAACCAAAACGTTAAGTAAACATTACACGATGACTTCAGCCGGAAAGTTCTTAACAGGTGAAAACTAGAAAAACTTATCAATATTTGTATGGTTGTTAGCGCAACTGAACATTTTTTGTAGCTTTTCCTTGGGGGCTTTTAATTAAAAACTGCACTGCTGCTAGTGTTCTAGCGGGATCATAGCTACTAGAGAGATAGTTCACCTGAATGTGCTATAAAAACAAAAAAGGGGAAATCAGACGGATGTACATCTTGTTCGTAAATGCTTCTGTTTCCGACCGACATTACAAGAACCAAGATAGATGCAGCCCCGTGGCGGATCGACAATTGTATGCGGAATAATTCAATATAGTTCTTTGCACTATCATCTCAAGATATTTATTCCAGAACCATCCACAGTACACCAATACTTAAAAATCCCGTGGTCTGCGGTGATGATGCGCTGGACTGAACTGGGTCTAGTTTGAAAGCTTTGGACCAATTTGCATGTTTTATTTTTAAATATCTTCTAGTGAATAGCACTTTAAGACTTTAGTTGCCGTCAATATATCGAGGTAATCACTTAGTATGATACTGTCTGTACTGTGGATTAGAAGTTTTTAGAAATTGCTTTCAGGGGCGGAAATAGCAGATGTTACCTCCTGAATTCCCGCGTTCGGGAATAAGAATTGATCGAAAACTTTCTTCCAGCTTGAAGCCAAACCGCAAAACTGAGGCTCTTCTATACCAGAAAAAAAAAAGCACCTTGCAATATAAATATATTCTTACTCTAATTAGGCTTTCCATTTCGAAAACTAAGATATTAAACATCTAAATATTATAAGAAGGTTTTAATACTGATTCGTATTTTCAGTATCAAAACACAATTTCTCCCGGGACGCTAAGATTCCCGCCAAGTTTTCTGATTGCCTGTTGTCAATAGGAAAAAAGAAAATACGACGCTTTCTTGACCCTGGCAATCAATTTATCGAGTAGCATTTTCAAGGGTAAACCGTCTGTTAGCTTGGGTATAACATCGCTCGGCTTGCCCGTCCGTTATTTACATCTTGAGACCAGTTTTCATTGAACAACCTTAATGCTTATGACGACAAAAGCTGGCGATTCTGTTGTCAGAAGTACAAAGCAAAGACTAAACTAGTTTATTGTATATTGGTATTTGTTCTCATCTCGAAGTCAAGTAAACAAAGAAAGCGTCGGTCTGAGCCCTCGGAGATAAAAGTATTTTTGATGAAATTATAAGCCACATCTTTTGATAATGTCTTTTCGGTTTTCTAAAGAATGAAAACGGAAGAAGTATTAATTTCCAGGACATCTATAGCCATATGTGACACTTTCACATAGTAAATACATCGAAATTGAGAGTTATCAAGTATAGTTTTATTTTCCTTTCGAGTTTCACGAACGCCTACGCTATCTTTAGCTTTTGGTCTTGTTTGTCTTGCGGTTACAGTTATCTTTTCAGTTCCGGGGGAAACATCTCGTTATCACTTGTAATCACTTGAAACACAAGTATCACTACAAACGCACTTTTTAACATAAAATATCATTAAAAAATTCCTAAAGTTTAAACACATATATGTGCTTAAAATAAAGTCTCTCTAGACAAAACACTCGCCTTTGCCGCCTCTGTATCTACATACCTCCGAAGTATCTCAATTATTTTTATCTTATAGGAACGAAAAGAAATTATGCCTTTTTAAACAAGTAGAAATTTGTTTATATTTGTCATCTGTGATGTATTTGGTATAAGAATGAGATGATTAAGTGAGGTTTTGGGGGTTTTTTTTCCAGTCACGCGCGGGAAATGGTCTCCCCCCCTGTAGAGGTCAGTCAGTAGAGCGAATACAAGGCGTGCAAAGGCTGGTGGGATTACCCACATGGCATTAGTAAAGATGGCGGACCAGTTCAGTGCAGGTGTTGATGGAAGCTCCGAAATAACCGATGGAGACTCGAGAAAACGGCCTCTGGACGCTTCATCAGACATCCGTCAGCCTTTTAAGAGATCGAACTTTGGAGGTGAGTGGTAAATTCATTACTTTTAATGCTCCTTCGCTGTGTTTATTGCTCAATTGTGATTGATATTCATAGTTGAATATTGCACCATGTAAACTTTCCGACTTCGCACTCGCTTTTTTATTCCCTTCGTTGGACGTCTAGTTTCCTTTATAAGAGTTGTTCGTCACAGTAAGAGAGATCCTAAGGGACTCGAAGCGCCAAACTTGCCGCTTGCGATTCCTGGTAGTTAAGTTTTCAACCATTAACTACTTTACTTTGACAAAGTGTCCTGTTTAGGGAGGCTTGCAGCCGAGAACAAACATAAACAAAAAACGTGTGCACTTTGACACGAGGGATTTCATCTCCCAAGGATTCATATTTCGTGTCTTTGCATTGTAACACATCCTGTATTCCTCCCCGTACGATAAGAATGAAGTCGATATTGCAGAATCAGCTGCTACTGTTGTCAGCCACATAGCTATTAGGAATAACTCAATCTTCTTGGTAGCGCGTTGCGGTGATAAATTATTTATTCGCTTGGGTCTGGCGGCGTTTTGTCAAGACAATCATGGATTCCCCTTTTCCTTATCAATCAATTTGGTTTCTAGGGTGTCTTTTGACTTAGTTAAAGAAAGCTGAGTGCTTCTCTAAAAACCTACCTTCTTATTATCTTGTCACAAAAGTTGATCGTTTTGCATGGATACGTGGCTGTCAACGCAAAACCTGGGTTTTCTCCACAGTGAAATAATTTATACGATCCTTATTCTCTTTATTAAAACAATAAAGCCTGGAGGAGTACTTATTGCTGTTTATTGAATTTTATTTTTTGTCGCATAATTTTTTTGCAAGCAAAAAAATTCCTAGATCTTTTCAATCGTTTAGTGATCAAGGCTGGAAGGTTTATACTTGATTTATTTATGGTCA
Source organism: Stichodactyla mertensii (assembly GCA_011800005.2). NCBI lineage: Eukaryota > Metazoa > Cnidaria > Anthozoa > Actiniaria > Stichodactylidae > Stichodactyla > Stichodactyla mertensii. The sequence continues at coordinate 16,918 of JAAAQI020010460.1, read as the reverse complement.
AACTATATCTCTTAATGTGGACGTTATGGTTTCATTAAAAGGCTGCAAAATTATGAATACATTTGGTGTTTTGGCATTAATCAGGGGACATCTGCAGCGTTTAGCTACACGAAAATAATTTTCCGCTCCAAACAGTTGCAGGGAGTCTTGCCTCTCCAAGTTCATGATATGTCTCTTCTATCATTTAGACCAGGTACTTAAGAGCAAACTTATCCTACGTGCAAATTATTTTTGCCTTAAGATTAACTAATTTTACATATGTTTTCAGCAAAAAATATCTATTTCTTTACCAGTTCAGAATCTAGGAGAACCTTGGTATATCTATTTACACAAGCTCTACAGAAGCCCTTGGGCTTACATGTTTTATATAGGAGTTGAATTTTTGTTGATTAAGACATTATTGAACTTATATACAGGTTAATGTCAGCATAATCCCGACTAGATTTCTTTTAAGAGAGAAGAGAACCTGAGCTTGAACCAGAAGTTGTGGAATATTTTGCATAATGCTTTATTATGAATTCCAGGTGGTTTCTTAGTGGGATATCAATGTTTATATCAGAAGAAGGACTTAACATTTTCTTGTAATTTAAAAGTCATTCTTCTTGATCAGATGCTTTCTATTTGTCCCTCACAGTATTATGTTGATATTTAAACTGATAAGCACTTGGCAATCGATATGTTTTTTCTGTGTTTCGACTTCTGTCAGAGTTTCACATCTTTGAGAAATATGTTTCCAATAACTTTATTTTTGTGTTTTATCTTGAACAGACAGGTTGTTAGAAACTTCTGAGTTTGTATTTGTAAATGTGGCTTTGTTGTTGTGGCTTGAAAATCATTCATTTTAATGATCAAAAACCCTATATATTAGTAGCAATATCATGAATTATGGATCTAGAAAGAAAAGTCTAGCAATTCTAAAATTTACATGTTTCACTTGAGTTTAGATCATATATCTCTGGTCATGAAATTGCCAAGGAGAAAAAAATTACTCAATAAGTTGTTCATCAAACAATTTTATTTTTTGTTATCTTGAGACCTAACTCTGTTTGTGGTTGAGGTACATGTATTATCTGTGCCATGGTAATTGCTAATTCATAATCATTTCTGTTTAGGATTGACCAGCGAAAAAAAATTGCTTTTTAAACTACCAATGATGAAGCCACATTTTGGTATATTTACCTATATGCCTTTCCACAGTAACTGAACAGACGTCTGGCAAGGTTGATCCCAGGATTGTCTCATTCACATCTTTTATCACCTTATTTGCACTTCTTAACCCTTTCAGCACAAAATTAACAAATTTTACTTCACTGATTTTTTTCACAGTTCCACATTATTGAAGCAAAAAACCTTCCTTGATCAACTGCTTGTTTTTTGATGTTTTCAGGGTTTTTTTACCACTAACACTCCTTAAAGCTCATTATCATTATAAAGATTGACTTTCTTTTCCAGCTTTTTAAGTCAAATACATTCCCATGCTGTCACATTGTTTTATAAAGCCTGTATAAAGCTAACCCAATTTTCCTTGACATTTATAGATTCGTTAAAGTTTCCAGTAATTTGGCTGCAGCTCTAAAAGCTTTCAAAGGCACATTTTTAGCAATCTGAAGATGTAGATTTTTGATTGATTTACACATGGTAGATTTTTAGCATAACAGAACACACAGTAACAGAACCATTTTTAATGCTAGGATTAATTAATCATAACCCTTTTTGACCTGAGGTTGTCTTTTTAAAAAACATTCCACTGGAGTAAAGAAATTGATGGTTTGAATTTTTACCATAACAAATGTATAAGCTGGATTGATTTCTTAGGTTAATTGTTTCATTTATGTGCTCATGAAGTAAAATTTATATACTGCACAGATTCAGAAAACATGACAATCCAAAGAAACCTTTGTGTCTTAATTTATAAAGATGTCTGAAACACTGTTGTTAAAAAGTCCATCAGAATTAGAGTTTGTGAAATATTCTTAATTAAGAATTATTTTGTCTTACCTCTTAGATCAATTTGCCTTAGGAAATTTAAGTCTAGATTAACTAAAATGTAGTTTTCTCTTAAACATACAACATGCCAGGAGTAGTCATCCTAGACCATCATGCTTCACTGATCAATTTTGTTGACATTTGAGTGTTCTGTTAAGCTGAAATTTCATTGGTGTAAAGTGACAATTATTATTATAGTACAAGCTGTCCCTAGGGCAGTCATTTTTTGAATTTCATTCAGTGATGAGATGTTGAGCATTTGAGAAGGGTTGTTCCGGGTTTTAAGTCTGTATTACACATTTCTCATCTTCGCAAGTCCTTTAGTTCCCCAACACAACCCATCATGGATTACTGGCTCAATGTAGGACTCTCACAAACTAGAAATCCCATTAGACAACATCTACCAGGTAAACATATGAACATACCATATCTGTTTACTGTTTGTGATACAAGTGCTAGAGAACCTGTTAACAACATTGCAACTGAATTTTCAAAAATCTCTGTCACTGATTTTCTCTCAGATGTTTAAAAATTCATTTAAAAAATTCAATACAACTAAGATAGAATTTCAACAGGATTGGGTTTTCATTAGTAGAATTGTTCATTAAATTTTTTTTTACTTTTTTTCTAAAAATTGTGATTTGATTTACATTTAAGTATTGTTTGCTTTAAAATCTGTTTCCCATTTCTATTTCAATCTGTGTCTAGTTATACTGCTGCTAACTCTTGAAGAACTACAATGCAGAAATATTCTTAATCTTTTTAGATATCTAATTGAAAGTGATGAAATGTTAAATGTTTTTCTATTTTCTGTAAAGAGTTCAAATTACTCATAGGTTTTTCTATTAAATATTTTTGCATTTAGAGTAACCACATATAGTTTTACTTAATAGTTTTCATGTATGAGATTAGATTTCATTCATCCACACACATTTCACCTCGGTTGAAAGCAAAATAAATGTCAAAATGTTCCCTTACTTGTATCAATAAAAACATTTTTTTAAAAAGTTGTAGAATTGATAAGTCTTTATTAGAATTGCCTTAAAAAGAAATGAAAATTTTGTCGTATATTTCCAAAAATTATGGATTTGAATAAATGGGAGTTTAATAAATTTCCAAAAATGTAATAATAAGAAGACTCCCTCAATTATAAGACATTTTCAGTATTATTTTTAAGTCTAGGTAAATCTATACATTTGTGATGCAGCTTTTATTTGTACTAATAATCTTACATTAAATGTAAAAGCTAATACATGATATTATCTAAGTAGGTTTTTATCTATTTTGGATTAGAAGCTACACTGCCCTTCCTTGTATCTTACACTTTTATTTTAATTATTTTTATTCAGAATGTAGGAGTTTTGTAAATGTAAATCAAATCCAAGATTACATGTTAACATTTTTTCTGTTAGTAGAATTCTTAAAAGGCCAAAACTATGCCATGGGGAGTTATTCAAAACAATTTTACAATTATATAGGTGTTTTAATTTTACAGTCTATCAATTTTTATCACTTCTTGGAACAGCCTCATGGGACTTACCAAACACAGGGAATGGTTAATGCAGATGAAGTTGGGGTTAAACACAGGTTTTCCTTTTGATTTTCTATTGGACCTAAAAAACAAATATGGTGCTAATCTATGTCTGAGAATTGCTCGTTTTTTCCTAAGGGAAGAACCTGCAAACCTAAAGAAAAACAATCTTATCAAGGCAAGAACAAGCAAGAATTTTTTCAAAATATGACTCAACAGCTGAAAACAAGATTGCGAAATCAAACTTGATATCCAGAACTGAATATTTTTAACACTATACTAATAATGCAGTATTTTTTTTTTAATGTTAAGGAAGTACAGTATAGACTAACATTATTTTTTCCTCTCTTTTTACAGCAGCAAAAAGTCCAATTCTAAAGATCCTAGTCCCAAATTATGCTGCAGGATCAATCATTGGCAAGGGGGGACAGAATATTGCTCAGGTACAGCAAACGACAGGTGCACGCATAAAACTATCACCAAACAACCATTATTACCCCAGCACTCAAGAACGCATAGGCCTCATAATAGGCGAAGTTGATACAATAATAACAATGTTGGACTTTGTTATTGACAAGATCAGACAAGAACCTCAGGGAGTGAAGGCAAATTCAAATATCACATTTGATCGGGAGAGAGCAAAACAGATGAAAATCGTTGTTCCCAATTCCACAGCAGGTATGATAATTGGTAAAGCAGGGACCGCTATAAAGTCGATAAGTGAACAAACTGGAGCAAGAATACAGATTTCTCAAAAAGATGCCGATAGTGTAGCTGGGGAACGAGTTGTTTGTGTAAGTGGAACAGAGGAACAAGTTCAAGCAGCATGTGCCATAATTGCTGCCAAGGTTCAGGAAGACCCTGAGCATGCTCTAAATAATAATATTATGTATACTGGTCTGAGCACTGGTAGAGGAGGAGCCTCTAATGGCCATTTTGGTTCCAATCTACCATTAAGTGCTTTGTCAGGGTTTGGTGGACTTGGTCTACCAAATACTAGCTCCCAGGGCACCCAGGGTGCAACAGCTGCCAATCACATTCTCGCACAAGCAGCCCTCATGAGTGGGAGTAATCCATTAAGTAGTGCACTAGGAATTCCACCTACCACCACAGCCACAACCAGTTCAAGTATCCAGTCATCTGCTACACTAGAGATCACTGTTCCTGATGAATTAATTGGGGCTATTCTGGGGAAGGGTGGTAAGACCATCAATGAATTCATGCAGTATAGTGGAGCTCGGATACAGGTTTCCCAGAAGGGGGAATTTGTTCCCGGTACAAGTAATCGCAAAGTTGTTATAACTGGTGATGTTCAAGCTGCTCAGCTAGCTCATTTTCTAATCACCCAACGACTTCAACAGGTCGAAGCAGAACGATTAGTTACCTCAACTCATCGCACCTCATAAAAATTCAACTTTTTTGATCGAGTAGAATATTAAATTGTTTTACATGCGAGTGAATACAGAGATAAATATGACATATTGATTATTATCTCTAAATTAGATTCTATTAGTCAAATTTCTATTCTTAAAAAGAAAGAGAAATAATAGGTGCTATTGGTGCATGTTTTAAAAAGGCTTTTTTTCCCTTCTTTTGCAAGGGAGGTTGAATTCTACAGTGTGAAAACAAAAAAGACATACAACTTACTGTACACATTGAATATTTATCCTCCTACGCTCAGTCATTGTAAAGTTGCCTTTTTGCAAACTACCACTTCAAGAAATGCTTTTTACGATTGCATTATTTAAGGTACATTACATGAAAATGCCTCAAGAATTCCAAGTGGTTGCCATGTTTTGTGAAACTATCACCATAAAAACTGTCTCTATGCAGTCAAAGCCCTTTACGAAATATAAGGGTTCTGAATATTGTCATCTGTCAATTTAGAATTTAATGTACGTTGACCATACAACAACAGGTGCAACTGGGAAAATACATCACTAATATGCTGTCATAGCTATGCATTGCACTAAACTTTGCAGATGATAATCAGAAACAATGCAATTGCAGATCGTGTAAGGCATCAAAATTACCTCTTTTATTATTTATTTCTTGCATACAAATTATTCTTTCTCACAAAAAGCATTGTATGTGAAAAGAATCCTAGAAAAAAATATTTTGGTCATTTTAGTAATAATAAATGAAAGAATCATTTTTAAACCTTTGGTTTTCCCAATCACTTTGTACGATTCACTCGTACTCATATTCACATTTGTGTACATGTTGACATGTTTAATATTTTATTCGATCACCAGTCATCTTTGCCACAGCAAAGATAATTGACTGTAATTCATATGTTTACACCATCTAAGCTCATGTTTTCTTTCCTTCATTTATACATTTTATTATGCATTATTAATACTTTTTCCTTTTCATGTTGTTGTTTATTAGTAAGTAGACTGTACAATTAACAAGGTAGATAATTTCTTATTAATTTTAAACCTGTTGTGAGGAGACCATATTAATCCCCAAAATTGGAAGAATCAAGTATGATTTTGACTAGAACATTTTTAAAGGTGCTGCCACATTGTCTGATTACACAACAGTTTGTATGGGGTTAGCCTCGTGTTGGACTGAATGATAGCACTCTGTATTCTAGACAACAGTTGTATATACCTCAAACACAGTGCATATTATATTATCCTAAATGCATTCTAAGAACAGACTTTCTTTTATAGTTTAGGTTTGTTTTTTCTCTAGATAGCTATAAGACTCGTAGTACAAGGTCTTCTTGATTAACTTAGTATGCTGTAATATATTTCAGAACAAACCTTCAACAAATTCTCACTTATTTCTAGTGTGATTTTAGTAGCAAGTAATTTGTGATGTTAAACTAACAAGTGATTTTAATTACATTCCATTCAGATTCATTTTGATTTTGATTTTAGCAAAGCTATTTTCCCTTAACATTTTGTTAGGTTGAAAATTTTTTTTGGATTGGAGCATTTGCAGTACACTCCTAGGGCACTCCCTGGGGTTGCTAATCGTGTGTTAATTCCAAGTTGAATCCAAAATTATGAGAAAGGCTAAAAGCAAATTAGATTATTGCATGTTTGCGAGTATTCTTGTTAAATAACCTGACAGTCATAAGATTTTGTATTAGTTGCTACTTCAAAGATATACTTTGATTCCAACTATTGATAGCTGGTAGCAATTGTTATGCTTACTTATTCATTGCTTGTGTGTGACTTCATTGTGTTGCCATGGTAGCTTGTCTGTCTGTCTGTGCACTGGCAGTTGCTTTAAAATTGTAAGTGCTAGTTGTTTCATTAAGAACAATTTAAGCTTTGGTATGTGTCATTCCAATGAAATGGTACTTAGGTCATTTATAATTAACTGTGACAGTAGCTTATAGAGAAGAGTTAACATCAAATGTTCTAGACGAATCCTTCTAGACTTGACAGTGAACAGATTAGCTTAAGGAAAGAGCAGTTAGCCTCTATTCTACTGTTACTCTATAAATATACTATCGATTGCAGCTGTAATATCAATCTTAATGCACATCATTAATGATCACTGGTACATTATATTTTTGTAATCAATCTGTTTATTAATCATGCAAAGGCAAACTTTGCCACAGACATTTGTGTCATCACACAATGAACACTGAACTTTCATGAACAATCACAATCATGTAAACATCTTCAGCCTTACCTATTTTAATGTGTCTTGTTATAAGGGTTTTCATTTATTGCACAGTAATCTTATCATTGCACCTATCCAAATGATTATCATGTAATAAAATGCTGTCAGGCCATACTCTGTTTTCTCTGTTCATTGACTGTCATCCATTCCCATTCTATATCACTCATTATAGCCTTGTCTCTCAAAATCAACCATTGTTGCATACTCATATAATGCATCCATAAATTGTACTTGCACAATAATTTCTTATTTTGCCAGCCCATCCTATTCTTCAATAAAAGTTTTGCAAAATTATAACATTTCCAACATTTTTATAAAATAAACACTTTTGTTTCAGAAGAAAGGTGGTCATATTTATTGCAAAATGTTCACTTGGATTCATGTTTGTTTTTCCTTATCATGATGTAAAATAACTGACAATCATGAAGCCTGAGAAATTTCCCATTAACCTTTCTTTCAACCTCCATCCCACCCCACCCCACCATACACACACCCCACTGACATGATGGTTGAAGAACGAATATTGAATTGGAAAAGAAAAAGGGCTTTTTGAAGGGATAAACTTGTTATGACATGAGGCCTCATCCACAAGCTATACCAATATATTGTGACCATCTAAAAGCCATCCCATATTTCTAAGACACTTCTAAATACTGTAACTACTAGTTAAAAATTGTTTTCAGGACTCCAAAACATGTGACACGTGTCTCTCCAAAGTCAAGGAAATAAGATTACAATGGGCTTATATTTTAATAGCTTGGGCATAATGTTTTCGTAATTCAGACCTCACATGTTCTCTCCTGATAATAAAATTCATTGCTTGAGTAATAGACCTCTTTAGCTTGGGCGTAGCTTATTTCAGGTACATCCATATTAATGTATCTGAGAAACAAAGAAATAAAACCCAAGGAAATGACATGATCTGAAATGGGAAAACATTACACCCAAGTTAAAAAGGTCTATTAATGTTTCTTTTCAAGACTGTTATGCTAAAGAAAGAAACAACACAAGGGTCGAATGACATGGAAAGGTACAAAATTATGCCTAAGCGAAATAGGTCCATTTTTGGTATAAAGTTAATTCATTATTGCTAGCAATACTCAATTTGGAATTAAAAATTAAGTGCAATTTCCCCATTGCAAGCAACATGGCAGGCAATGTCGTACCATGTGTCTAAGTCTTTACAGACTTTTAAGACACATTTTTTGCACTTTTGATTTAATAAGTAATGTTTACAACATGAGCAGCCGTGTTGTATCAGAATTTACAACACGAGCCGAAGGCGAGTAATTGTAAATCTGATACAACACGGATGCGAATGTTGTAAACTACTTATCAAACTCCCAGGTAAATAGTTATATTTGGAATTAAAAATTTAAAGATTGAGCTATTTTTTGCCGAGAAAATCCAATTTCAAATTAAAAGAGTTTTGTATCAGAAGTTACAACACTCTTCACGGTCATGATTTCCTATTGTCTTCGGCCTAATGAATATTAATGAGTTTGATAAGAGAGTATATAGCACTGAGAATGCTGATTTTTGCAAATTTGTGGCTCAAGAAATTTCAAATTTGACTTCTCATTATTGTCCACCTCAAAGTAGTATACCGTGCATGTATCATTTAATGAGTGCTCCAAGCTCCAATTCCATGTTTTGAAGTGTTTGCTGATTGAAATATGTTACTCTAGAGTAGATGTTAATTACATGTAAGGGGTATATCTAGAAGTGGGTCATAGGATGCCTTGAACCCTGATAATCCTATTTGTCATATTTTGAGGGGTGAATCACTCCCCACCACCATGAACCAATCACCCATTCCAATAGGAAATCCTGCCACACACTGTAGATATATTAGGGGAGGGAGACAAAAAAGAAATGAAAAAAGCAGCACATGCGTATGGGTTGCCATACCTCAGTGGTTATGTAGCAACAGGAGGGGAGCCACAATTTGGTCAATTGTTTCCAATACACCACATTTCCATCCTCTCAGCACTTCACTACTATCAGCATGGATACAAACATCCTTTACAATGGCAGGGAGGTTAATCCATTTCAAATGCCTACTGTCTAAGAACTGGACTCATTTCTGAAACTTAATGCATGCAAAAGAATATTTCCAAATTGCACATGACTGATATGAAGGTATTATTTTCCCTTTTTAGAAGTGAAATTATCAGAATTGGATGTTGTTGTAAGTGCAGGTAGGTGTGGAGATTCTATCTTGGATATTATGAACTTAATAAAATTACATTTTACTGAAAATGTCATACTGTCTTTGATGAGGTTGGACGCTAAAGAAATTCCTCAAACAAGAAATTCAGTTGGAGGGTCAAAAACAAAAGATAATCTAGAACACAACAGGAAAATAGAAATGCAATTGTGGTAATTTCTCAACAGACTAAAAAACTAAGTTTTTGTTCTTAAAAAGGAATCTTAATGTGCCAACGAAGTGATGAGATTTAAAAGGGAGTATTTTAGCAAGAGTGAGGAAAATCATTAATTTTAGGCAATTGAAGTTGAATTTGAATTTCAAAAAACATTGTCGCAGCTGAAAGCAAGCCAAGACCACAAAGCTTTCTGCTGATTTTTTCAGTAGACATGGTTGTTTTAGTGTTTTTACAATAAACCTGTGAAACAAAATCAAATTGCTTGATTGCATGTGACATCACGGCCATGTTGGTGATATTTAACAGTAGATTTTTCATTAGGTCTTTTGTCTATACCACCACCATGGCCACCATGCCTTCGTCTTTTGATCTTCTTGGGAATGTTTGCAATCGAGCAAGTCAAATCCCAACATGAGAAAACAATAGAATTAGTGTCTACTAACCTCTATTACACTAAGAACTATTTCACAGGTTTATTGCAATCACTATTATAATGCAGGGTTTAAATGTACGTCTGAAAACTCAGCTAATACAATACCAAGAGCTTGCTTTCACTCTCAACTTGTCACTTGTCACTTTTGGCTGTGACAATGCTTTTTGAAATGGGGGTATAAAACCTTAATACAAGGCATTGATTTGTCCTCTTAGCATTTATACACAGAATCCAAATAGTCCTGAGACATTACCCATAACTTAGTTCTGTGGAAAGTTGCAATTATAAAATGTTATAGTGTACAGTTGTTGGATTACATAAGAGAAAATAATAAAAAGATCACACCTCACTGTCTAAATCTTTTATTTCTCACCCTCAAAATATAAGGATCACTTACAGTACAACTATAAAGGATAACTGCAATACAGTAAAGGATAGCTTGGCTTGCATTCAAGTAATCATTGGGCCTTGGGGAGACTAAATTTACAGTTATCAAATTGGTTACTTTCACTATAATGTGTGATACAAAAAAGGCAACTTTAACATGTAATAAGATTATTCTGCACGGTTCGATACATCTATCTTGGCTGACAACATTTCCTCCATTTGTGACCTAACAAACTTTAATGCATATTATGCAATAAGCAAAAAGGTATGCATGGCCAATTTTTGAGCTTTAATTGATGACTTAATCAACTTCCTCCATCTTGGATGCATCATCTCCCTCATCCCCTTCAAGTGGTGGCATATCTTCAATATTAGCTTCTTCAGCACCACCTGTATCACAACCATAAACTACTGTCAGTACTTGTGCAAATCAGATATTGTGTATCTTCAAGCCTCCCCCTTCACAAATACCCCCCCCTAAAATCAGACATTTGTCATTGGCTGTAATGGAAAAGTTTATTACCTTCTGCTTCGGCATCCTCGTCAATTCCCAAGCCAAGTCCGATCATTCTGTAGATACGACCAGCATGTACCTGAGGATCTTCCAAGGTGAAACCAGATGACATCAGGGCAGTTTCATAGAGAAGCATAACAAGATCTTTGACAGACTTGTCATTCTTGTTGGCCTCGACCTTGTTTTTGAGAGACTCCATGATGGAATGGTCTGGGTTGATTTCAAGATGCTTCTTGGCAGCCATGTATCCTAAGGTACTGTTGTCACGCAATGCTTGTGCTTTCATGATACGTTCCATGTTAGCTGTCCACCCAAACTGGCTGGTCACAATACAGCATGGCGAAGATACTAAGCGAGATGAAACAACAACTTTTTCTACCTTCTTGTCCAAGATTTCTTTGATTACCTGTTTCAAAAAAAGAATATTTTCAGATTCTAAAATAATATTCAAAGATTCTACTCATCCCTTGTCCTCCCTCCCTACTCTTTTGGATTAAATGATGAAGATTAAAAGACTGGTTTATCGAGGATGCTGTGCTCTCAAGGCCAAAGGGCTGGCCATTCTTTTTTGTGCTGGCAATGCTAACTTTCATAAAAAGCCTACCTTGCAGAGATTCTCGAACTTAGCATTCTTTTCTTCACGCTTTTTCTTCTCATCTTCATCTTCTGGGAGCTCCAAGCCTTCCTTTGTAACACTAACAAGTTTCTTGCCATCGTATTCCTTCAGCTGCTGAACTGCATATTCATCAATGGGCTCAACCATGTAGAGCACTTCAAATCCACGCTTCTTGACTCTCTCTACAAAGGCAGAGTGTGCAACCTGGTCTCTGCTTTCTCCTGTAATGAAGTAGATATCTTTCTGGTTTTCCTTCATGCGTGACACGTAATCCTTTAATGATGTCATCTCATCACCAGAGGTTGAGGAATGATATCTTAAAAGTTCAGCGATCTTGTTTCGGTTCACACTGTCCTCATGGATACCGAGTTTAATGTTCTTGCTGAACTGTTCATACATCTTCTTGTAATTATCTTTGTCTTCTGCAATCTCGGCAAAGAGTTCCATGCATTTCTTGACAAGGTTTTTGCGGATGACCTTTAAGATCTTGTTTTGTTGGAGCATTTCTCTTGAAATGTTTAGAGGCAAATCCTCAGAGTCAACCACACCCTTAATAAATCCCAAATATTCAGGAATCAAATCCTCACAATTGTCCATAATAAATACACGACGCACGTAGAGCTTGATGTTGTTGCGCTTCTTCCTGTTCTCAAAGAGATCAAAAGGAGCTCTTTTGGGTACAAAGAGCAGTGCTCGGAACTCCAGCTGTCCTTCCACAGAGAAGTGCTTGACTGCCAAGTGTTCCTCCCAGTCGTTAGTCAGACTCTTGTAGAACTCGCCATACTCTTCATTGGTGATCTCATCGGTGTTTCTCATCCAGATTGGCTTGGTCTTGTTTAGCTGTTCTGAATCTGTATATTTTTCTTTGATTTTCTTTTTCTTTTTCTCCTTTTCTTTTTCTTTCTCTTCATCGACATCCTCAATCTTTGGCTTCTCTGTTTCTTCCTCTTCCTCTTTCTTTTCTTCTTCTTCATCTTCATCATCACTTACTTCCTTTTCTCTTTCTTTTTCAAGCTAAAAATGACAAGATACTTTTTTAAATTTTGCGTTTGTGCTGTAAATACCATATATTTCCCAGTTTTCCTGTTCTGATGAAAACTGCTCTGTAATAGGTAGTTGTATCTAGCTATCAGTAGTACATACCTGAAGGTAGATTGGATAGCCAATGAACTGACTGTGCTTTTTGATGGTATCCTTGATTCTCTTGTCTTCCAGGTACTCAGCCTGATCTTCTTTCATGTGCAGAATAATCTTAGTACCACGTCCAAGTGGTTCACCAGTGTCACGGCGTACTGTAAAGGAACCACCTGCAGCAGATTCCCAGACATACTGCTCATCATCGTTGTGCTTGGTGTGCACTACAACCTTGCTTGCGACCAGATAAGCAGAGTAGAAACCAACACCAAACTGACCAATCATAGAGATGTCAGCACCAGCCTAAATTGATTAAAAATGGGTCAATATGAAAATTGACAATAGAGATAACTCCAACATATTCAAGTGAAATCAGATTATAAAGGCACAATCATTCTTTAAATAGAAATTAATCATACCTTGAGAGCTTCCATGAAAGATTTGGTACCACTCTTAGCAATGGTTCCAAGGTTATTTACAAGATCGGCTTTAGTCATACCAATACCCGTGTCCCTGATGATCAGACAGTTCTGTTCTTTCAGTGGAGTGATCTCAATCATTAGATCCTTGCAGCTATCTAGCTTGCTTGGGTCAGTCAGACTCTCATAACGAATCTTATCCAAGGCCTGTGAATGAATAAAAGGAAAGCATGTTCTGTGGAAGTTTGTCATGTATAACTGTAAACATAAGGACGGTGGCCACAAATTGCAGCGTGCACTTTGTTCTGTGCATGTTACTCAATGAGCACACATGAGACGTGACACAAATTTGAATAAACGTTTTTTGAAGATCAAGTTTTGCACAAAAACCATTGTTAAAACAAACTAGTTTTAAGAATTTTGAAGAAAATTCTGATTTTAAGAAAAACACATGGCTTCTTATATTCTAAAATTAAATTCATTCTGGATAATTAAAAGCACATAAAAAAGGGGGTTCTTTTGATCACTGGCACTAACAAAAGCTGTTAGCCTCCATCTTGAAAATGTCCCATAATGCATTGTATTTCATGCCACTCTAGGGAGGGCTGGGCATTTTGTGGTTATTTAGGCAAATTCTAATAAGTTTTCGTGCGTTCATCAGCAAATTACTTTTTAAATCGCATGGATACCGCATAATTTTATTTTCTTACTTGCTTTTAAATTAACTAAGCTTCATGTATTCAAAAAATTATGGTAAAAAAATTTATTCCCGATATATATTTTTGCAAATAGCGTTGGATGTCCAGCTTCCAATGAGTTAAAACGAGACAAGGAAATCAAAAAAATGTGCATCAATACCTTTAAAAAAACGGGTTTTTTCTTTTATCTTAAGGGATTCAACCCTTCAAAGCTCTTATTAATTTCATTGGATTTGTTTATGAATGAGCGGCGCTTTAAAAAATAATATTTTATTGGAAATGGAAAAAATCTTTGGTCAGCGGTTATTGGCTACATTTAGCATTTATTATCTCCATTAAGGTGACTGGCTACTATTGGATTTTATATTCAACTTTTTCTAAAATAGCATCTTTTTAACGGAAATTTAATTGGCTACATTTAGCATTTATTATCTCCATTAAGGTGACTGGCTACTATTGGATTTTATATTCAACTTTTTCTAAA
>JAAAQI020010349.1:0-20062 GCA_011800005.2 Stichodactyla mertensii | reverse complement strand
TAATGAGCAGTACACTACTGAGTCTGCGTATGTTGCTTGCGCTTATGCTTGCGTCGCTAGTGAGAACCAGGCTTAAGGTACCTTGTTTTTTTTGACTGTAAGAAATCAAATAGCAATGACTTGCGCCATGGCTTCTTCGTAGCAAATTTCTTGGTATTGAATTGCACCTCATGTATCTTTTTCGAAACTTGTTTGAATGCGATATCTTAAATAAAACAAAGTTTTCCACTGAAATGACAAACTACAATTTCGAAAAGAAAAAAGATAAAATAGATAAATAAATAAATAAAAAAAGAACAAGAAACTGTTTACCTGTTGTCGCATTAGCTGTCCTTGTTGAATGATTCTTGACTTCTGTTAGTAGATTTGCTTTATCAAACAGAATGAATTCAAATTAAAGATAAGAATGAAAAAAAGAAAAGAAGAAAAAAAAAACATCATCTTTTTTTCGTTTTGGTCTTCCCTCTATAGAACGCGTACAGCCACTGAAAACTGATCTTTTTGCAAACGCTCTCCACCGCGACAGGAAATAATGGCATTAGCAGCGGCTTCACATGCGGCAAAAATTGTTTTGTTTTCATAGTGTTTACAGAGCTTTTTAGGAAGGCAAAAAACGCCGTTTTCGAATTTAGCCAGAAAAGTGTGGACGTGCAGTAAAGTTGAATTTTGCTTTTCTGTAACTGTTGCCTCGGTATTAAAATATTTCTTACTCCACTTACTATTTCTGAAGAATGAAATCCTATCAAACCTTAACAAATCATAGTCAGGATAATAAAATTTAGCTACCATCAACCCTGTGAAGCCTGAAGCGAAAAGAACTGATAAAATCAGCAAGATCATTTTGCAGCTTGGAGTACGAGCCAAGCGTGTACTCTTTTTCGCTGAGATTTGTTCGTAAACTGACTTAATTAATTATATGGTGACGTACTAAATAATTGTGTGACGTCATTGATGATCTCTACTGCTCGAAATGAAACGAAATGAGAAACAAAAAGCGCAATAAAAGGAGGAATGGTAACGATGTCTTTGCGGGGATTAGAATTTGAGGAATGTTCGAAATTACTGCACAATTCATAAATTTTTTTTAATTTGAATTTGCGCAAGTTTGCGCATGGATTTTCAATATGCACGCACACTTACGCTTTTATAGAGCCTGCGATCCATTTGTGCGGAGAGTTCACTCAAAACGCAGGGTAACCAGTTCCAATTTCGTGCCTCTTATACACGGATTAAAACAAATATAAAAAAAAGGACTAATTTTCCAGTTCCAATTTTGTGCCTCTTATACACGGATTAAAACAAATATAAAAAAGGACTAATTTTACTTCGTTCTGTTTAAAGTACATACAAAAGTCCATTTGGACTTTGCAAGTTTCAGAGGGAAGTCATGATGTGGAGAACTGTGCGTTACCAAGAATCTACTAAACAGGATCAGTTCACTTGTGGCGGCTGAAATGGACAACAAGCCACAGCAGAGAAATCGCAAAATGGTGGAGGAAAATCCCAGGAATGTGCTGGTCATTTTTGAAATGCTTCTATAAGCATTGTCCCGGTGGTATTTTTAAATGGTCAGCCAGTGCAAATCTAGAAAAATGCAATTAACGTCGACGGTGAAACACCAGAAAACTGTTGCAAGAAAAACTCCGTTTGCACATAGAAAAACAGGTGTTTGCCTGAATGTTGCGGCGAGTCTACTTGCTGCCTGGGGTCAGAAGTTGACAACAGACAATTTGATGGTTTTATTAAGTAGCACTCCTCAGCCTCGTAAACGCTTTCATTCTCAAAAGCTCTACACATGTGAAACCGTTTGTTTCAGCTTCACAGCGGATGGAAGTCTGCAAACACTTTATTGCACATCTTTCTCAGCATCCCCGTTTAGTATGTGGCAAAACTATAATAATGTGACCATTACCGGCACTTATACAAAGAACAGAGGATTCTCGCTGCTTTAACTTTATATACTTGACATTATAGTATTAAAGAAGCTGAACTATAAAAGTTGCTATAGCTGGTGACACTAGATATAGCTCATACAAGGTGTAGTCCAAGGAGATGGTTTGATCACAGGCAGCACAGTTTATAGATAAAGACAATAAAGTTAAATCCTAAAAATCGTATTCCATTCTTTTTCTGTACTTTTGAGGTCGAGATAGTCCGCTATTTTTCAAGAGACGCGCTATAGCTTGAAATTTACGTGCCTTCCGCTCGCTCGTATGTAGAAATAAAATACTGTAGTAATTTTGCATATTGCTATAGCTTACGTAAAGTCATGAATTCTTAACTGAATATTAAGATTCGTTCAACTACAATTGCTTTCTCAAATGCGTATTTTGGATTTTCTTTCATTTTAATTACTTCATTAATTTGGGACCATACATCCAGACTCGATGCTGAAGCGTCGTATGGCAGGGCGAAGCCATTTACAGGTCAACTGGAGATTTCGGCTCCAACACGGCTATCCATAATGACTAATCAGGGACTGCTCGGCCGAAGCCTAAAGGGAGAGGTTAGTCGGCCCCTAGACCATGTAAGATTAACCCCTTTTTGTTTTAGCTTGACACCAGTGGCCCAGGGGAAGTGTAATAGGTCAACATGGTGGTCGTGAGCAAGGGGGGGTCCTACATGGAGGCCAGGTTCACGCCGGGGTAATGAGCCCCGCCCCCCTAAAAACTGAAAAACTACTAAACTACTAAACTGTAAACAGGATAAACTTAACATGACCACTACTAACAAGATTAACCTCCTTGCTATCATCAGTAAACGTACCTTTTTTTTCTATCAAAACCACTAGTTCTTTGACGCTTTGTTCCATGTGGGAGACGTTAGAAAGACTAGACATGCGCAGACCGTAATGAATACAGACCACTAACATTAATCAGTTGTTCATTTTCAAATTAAAAAATGCATTTTGTACTGTTGTTCTACTGCTGTTCTACTGCTGGGAAACGTGTTACTAGTAGTGACAAATCGGTGTTTTATTTGTGCCGTTATTAAAATCCTGGAGCACTCCTTGAGCCTCCTGTGTTACCTGTCCAGCGGTAATGTTCCCTAAAGTACCCACAAGCCTTTACTCACCGCGTCCTTCTTGTTGGTCGGCCATTTTGTTTTGCACGCGTGAGAGTTTAGTGAAAGATTTTTGTGTAAATGGCGGCCGATACTGGAGTAGATATCGATTTATATGCTGAAGTGGACGAAATAGACCATGAAGTTGGCGTTCAGGTAGGTTTTTTGCTGTTCTTTGTACACAAGAGAGCCGAAAATGGTTGGGAAAAAGGTTGACAATGTCGTAAAATTTCCTTCGACTCATAACACATTTTAAGGTTTTATTCTTTTGAGCTTAGCTGTATTCTATTGAAACACCCTTCTACGGTAAACACTTCTACTGAAGTACCGTATCGTGTTAGGCATGTTATTTTTCCTTGTCACTTGTGTTTTTTGCAGAAGAAAAGTTATTTAAGCTCTGATTTATTCTGAACTTTACTCAATTCTCTTACTTTTATAGCTATAAGCTTATAGGGAGAGTTTTCCTCGAACTCTGTGGATATTATACAGGGTTTTACCAGACACAGGATTCTGTGTCCTACATGCACCTATCAAAGTACATCCTGGAGGGGGGGAGGTGCGGGCAAAAGTTTGGCATTTGATCATTTTGTGGGTCCTGAGGCATTTGATTGGGCCAGCTTCCAAGCAAACATAAAAACAGGTACATTTTCTCTTTCACTGTAGCTCTCTATCAAATTCCCACCCCATGCCCGCACTCCCCCCTCGAGGTTTACTTTGGTAGGTGCATATACGAAAATAAATTGGAATAGGACTCCCAAAACAAGATAGACTGCATCCTAAGGGATACAGAAATATCTTTCATATATACATTTTTCTAAATTTAAAACTAATCATGTGCAGTAGAAATCCAGTCTTCTACAACAATACAATGTTCGCTTTTTTGTTCTTGCTCGCCCATCTTGGACAAAATGAGTGGGATCTGGAAATGATAAACTTTTTGCCAATAGCTGAAGAGTCTGGGGAGAGAAGTGTACTTATCAAGCAAGATTGTGGCAAAAAGGAAATATAATTTTTGAAAGAAACAGAGTTTGAACAGATATACATGTATGCCCTGAGACTCACTTTTTTTAACTGGGGACTCTGAAAATATTGGGTTGGGAGTCCAGTGGACCCCAAAATGAATTGACTCTGATAAAACCCTGTTATACCTCCTTTGGTTATTTTGTTTTTGATATTTCATTAGCAACAGTTCATATACAATACATGTAATTAGTTATCATTAAAGAAAGTAAGAGAATGTTCAAATGCTCTAACTGAGAAAAGGATACTTACTTTATTATATAAACTGCAGTGTTTTACAAGGATTTCTACTGCTGAGAAATGTTGTATCTCAGCACATGTAAAAATACGATATTTTTCACATGTGAAAATATCAACCAATCGAACTTTTAGTATTCAGTGGTAGAAATCCTTGAAAACACTATAGTTTATATAATAAACAGAAAAGTACATGGATGCTTGGAGATATGGAATTTATCTTCTTGTCTTCAAATTTGATATCTCACTCGTTTGCTGCGCTCACTCGTGAGATATCAAATTGAACACTTGAAGATAACTTCCATATCTTTGCACGCCCATGTATTATTCTCTATTTACTGATGTTTTGGATGTTACTCATTCATTGAGTACATTTAATTAAACCTCTCTTGATGTGATTACAGTGTATAGGACGCACAAAACTTGTGTATTATAGCTGTGGGTCATGGGCTCCACAGTGAACTTTTTGAGAACAATGAAAATAATAAAGGAATTTAACCCTATTCTTGCCGCAGGCCGATTAGATCGACCCAGCAGATACTCCTAGTCTTGCCAAGGCCAATAATTTTGACCAATGAATTATAGTCTTATATAAACAGATGAATTCGGAGGAAAATCAACATATTCTGAGCAATTCTAAACATCTTTGAGAGACATTTGGGTTTCTGTTTACTTGACAACATAAAAACAAATCACAACATGGTGGCACATGTAGCATGTTCTTGTCACTTGTTAGTGTCTTCAATATTTCTTCTTTTTCATTTAAAAAGGAAAAAATGTCAGATCCTGATGAAAGTAGTTTTTCTGGAGATGAAAGCAGTGATGTTTTGAGTGATGATTCAAACTTCAACAGTGACATTTCCAGCAGTGAAAGCGATGAAGATGAAGTTGGCAATCCACAGATTTGGACTTGTGTTTATCCCCTGAACCTGATTGAACTCTTATCACTTTTACTGCTAGAAATCCCAGTCCACAGACCATGCTGCCAGCAAACTCCTCTCCAATGACTTACTTTCTACTGTTTATGACTGCGAACATTTTGAGGACAATTGTTAATGAGACAGTTTTCAGAAATGGAGATGGTTAGGTTTTGATGTTTCATTGCTGAAAAAATTTCTGGGACTTGTTATCAACATGGGACTATTGGTAAAAAAGGACTTAACAATGTACTGGGACACTAAATATCCTTCTATTTCTCCTTTCTTCTCATCTGTTATGTCTACAAACACTTATCAACTAATTTCAACTTTCCTTCACTGTTCTAATGACTCTTCACAAGCTTTGACGACTTCTTTACTGTATATGATCAACTACATAAATTCAAACTTATCCTCGACACCTTGAACACTGCCTGTATAAAAAACGCTACATACCTCAACAGCTGATTTCAATAGATGAATCACTAATTGGCATGAATAATCAGGAAACAACTCATACAGTATATCCCCAACAAACACCATCATAAGTGGGGTATAAAACTGTATTCTGTTACAGAGTCATCAACTGGGTACCCAATGCACACTCTTATGTATTGTGGTAAACGCAGAGAACAACCAGCATCAGAGCATGGCCATTCCTACGATGTAGTATAGAGGCTGATCACTGAGTCCTGTCTGACCAACAAGGGATACCACATGTTTGTTGACAACTTCTATGCCAGTACCATTCTTGCCCAAGCAAGGTGTTATGTTGATTGACACAAATGGTGAAAGAGGCCAAGCCCAAGTCCAGGAGTGTTTTTTTGTCAGGAATGGCCATACCCTGATGCTGTTATGGAAAGAGAAGCCATCACAGAAGAAACCATGTCCTATGCTTCCACTGGTTGTTTCTGCTGGGATGGTGGAGCACCAGCTAAGGGAAGGGCAGACCACTAAGCGAAAGCCTCAAGTTGTGTCTGAATACAACAAACACATGGGTGGGGTAGACCTTCTTGAGAAGGTAGACTATTATGCAGGAGAGAGAGCTTTCCATGAGTACTGGAAGAAGTGCTTCTTTGGTCTCATCGACTGCATGATAGTCTGTGCCTATATCCTCTATGAAGGCAATACTTCTGATACGCCACCCATGACACGCTACAAGTTCATGTGTTGTTCAGAGAGAAGTGCCATTCCACCCTTACCAAGCCAGCACCGTTTGGAAAAGCTGGAGGGTAGAAGGGAAAAAGGAGTGCGTGGTTTGTTCCAACCGAATGGTACCAGGAGGCAGGAAGAGGGCCAGGACACAGTGCCAAGGTTGCAGTGTTGGTGTCCACATGAAGTGTTTTGACCTTCTGGATCATTCCACCAAAAGGATGAAATGACTTTTTTGTTTTCTTTTTAGCAGAAATTGCTTTTGATTCACTAAAACTCATTTGGCATGCTTGAATTATTAGTTTTTACATGGGCACACATTTAATATTGAGTATTTGCAACCTGGTTACCATGGTGATGGTTGAATAATATTGATGCCATGTCTGGTACATGATGTCTGGTGATAAGGAATACTAAAACAATTCAGTTTTGGGAAGAACAATCACTTCTTATGAATGATTTTTTAGATGAGACTAAGTTCTGCTCATGAGATACAACTGTATTGCTATAAAGCTATATAAATTTAAATGTTCCAAGGGAATGCCCAAGTTCTATGCCTTTTTAGGAACAAATCAAATTTCTGTGAATATAAGGCATAAAGTCATGAAGGTTTCTGTAAAAATAGATGATTTTCCCATTCTCCAGCCTATGAAAAAGTTGACTTTTCATTTCTTTCACTTGCATTTTTTTGAAACATTGTCCTTTGTTGCCATGGTAACATATCTGATCTGTCATATAATGAGAGAGTAAATGTGAAAGACAATTTCATAAGGAGTAAAATCATAGGTCATTCTTGGATTTAAAGTCTGCCCACGTCACTGGGATTTTTTTATCAGGCATGTGTAAAATGCATAAAAAAACTCTTGGCATTTTAGGGGTACTCCCCTCAGAATATTTGGTAAGAATAGGGTAACTAAATTGTAGGGCTCTGTGGTTATTCAGTGCAGGGGCAGATCCAGGGGGTGGGTGCAGGGGGTGCCTATCCCCTCCCCCTGAGATGAGCGATTTAAAGTCCATTATGGCTTTATTATTATCTATTTTTGGTGCTTGAGTCCTTAACACAAAATAATAGTGCACCCCTCCCTGAAAAAGTTCTGGGGTTGCACCACTCCCTTAAAAAATTCCTGGATCTGCCCCTGCAGTGGTGGTTAAGTTAATTTCTCTCAGGTGTTCGACAACCCCCTCCTGCAAGACGGTACCTGTTGGAAGTGGGTTGTCAAACACCCAGGAGAAATTGTCAACCTTCATTGGTGGAACTTTGACTACTGAGGCTGAGAAACTAGTATACTGTAGTCTAGCCCAGAGGATGCATGGTTGTTCTCACAGAGGAACTCTGAATTCATTGCTTTCTTAATCCTCAACTTTGAAAGAAACCTTGCATGAATACAATAGCTTGTTATCCTTCACTACACATGGACACTATTGTGAAAATTATCATGCAAATTCACTTTAAATTAGATGCAGTGAGTGAAAGTAAAATGCTTTTTGAATTGAAAAAAAGCAGTGTGTAGTGGAGAGGCTTTTGGCAGTGAGAATATACATTTACTTTTTTCTTCTACCTTAATGACCATAACTTATTAATTAATTTACTGAATATTTTGTTTAAATTTCTGCATAGCATGATAGTGGAGGAGTTGATCTGTATGATGATGTGCTTACCACTTCTGCTGAGCAACAAGCTGAGGATGAGGCATTACAGGGGATTGTTAGTGTAAGTACCCACAAAAAGAAAGATGTACACTTATAAAATTGCTCTGTGATTGCCCTTGCAAAACTCTACTAGTCTCCGATAACTATATTAAAATGATAAGGTCATGCTTATTACAATTAGTATGCTTCTCTTGGTGTTTTCAAACTAGTAAATAATTAATTAGGAGAAAACATAGTACTACCATGATGGTTGTTTGGACATGCAATCTTAATATTAGCATCAAAATTGTCCAACTTCCTCTTAATTTTCTTCTAAGAATTATTTATAATGGTTTGAGAAGCTAGATCAAACCCTTGCAAAAGTGATCCACTATCCATGCAACTGTTGCTGTGCCTCATTTTTTTAACCCACTTCTTGGAATTTGGATATGATGAAACATTCTTTCCCGTGTTTGATATATTACATCTCATTTATGCTCAAGAGATGCTGAGGTACTAAGGAAGGAATAATTTCTGCTGTTGTGAATAGTGACTGAGGCGAACACAAAAGTGAACAGTCAGCATAATGAAGCTGAACTTCCACAAGGATTGACGTGAGCTGTCCTATTGTGGGTCATCTCTTATGTACACATGCATGAATAACAGTACCATGCTTTGCTCTATGGATATTAACATGTCATTGTATTCTATATTTTCAGTATTCTGGAGACCTAGTAGCACCTCCTGAACTACCACAAGGTAAGATTTTTTTCTTATTGTACGAAGTACAGGCCCTTCTGAATAATATTTGTATGCTAAAGTTTGTTTCTTTCTCTTAATTTTTGTAAATTTGTCTGAAAAGCCTTTCAGGGAGTGTGCAATAAAGTTGTATGTAATAGATCAAACACAGGAAAGAGTGTTTCATCCAATATCCAAACACACAGAAGTGGGTTGAAAAAATGAGGTGCAGCCAAGTTTTTACAATGACTTTGTGGTCTTTGGATAGAGGATGAAACCCTCTTTAATTTCAAGTATTTAGTATTAGCTTCTCAAACCATAAATAATTCTAGTGGTTAGTCATCCTACAGACTTAATGAAGTGTAAAACCTGGCTAAATTTGCTGACTTATTATTTACATGTCACGACCCAAGTTTGGTACCTTTGTATGTGAAGTTAAAAAAATAAAATCAATACTAACTTCTTGTTTGCTTATAGTCGGTGGTGGATATGAGTACAAATCTTACACTACGGTCCATCCCAAGTCTGCAGCCTCCCAGGCAGCTCAGAGCCATTATGAACGTCAGCGTGGTAAACCTCTGTATGTTGGAAATATGACATGGGTAAGTTACAATGTTTACTTTACATTGTATTACCTATTAATATTATGTTATAATGGTAGATCTGAAATGGATGATCTGAGACAGAGAGAAATTGTGAGATGTTGTAAGTTCACCTTACTAAAATCTTGCAAATGTGTAATAGCATTAATCACACTGTAACTGTAATCACACTGTAATGGTATTGATAGCACATTTCTGAATTCTTGAAAAAGATGCAGAAAGGTCACTGAGACTTAATGGAAAACAGGCCTGGTGGCTCAAAACCACTGAAATTTCTGTTTTCTGTTACTAAATGTATATTTTTATGAGTGAACTATGAACAAGTCATAGAAAAAAGAGTGACAAAATAACAATTCAGTCATTTCATGCCACCAAGTGTAATTTACCAACAGAAGTCATGTACATACCATTTACAGGCATACTTTTGTATGCTCTGCACTGGTTACCAGTTAGGTTTAGAATTACTTTTAAGATTATAATTATTACGTACAAAGTTATTCATGGCATGGCCCCTAAGTATCTCTCGGACTTGATAACATTCAAATCCAATAGTTCGTATAGCCTTAGATCTAATAATAAGCTTCTTCTCGCGCCACCTAATGTAAAAACACTGCCCACGCTTGGTGACAGGGCATTTATAGCTGCTGCCCCAAAACTCTGGAACAGTTTAGATTATGAAGTGAGAAGTATTTCCGACTTGAACGTTTTTAAAGAAAAGTTAAAGACTGTCCTTTTTAAGCAAGCTTATGCATAGATATGCGCACCTTATTGTATATCTTAGATTATATTAGATTATTATAGTTTTTTTTTTTTAAATATTTCTATATATGGATATATACTTTTTATTTATATATTAGGTTATATCAAATATATTGTATAGTTTTATACATAGTTCATTTATAATAGGTATAATTTAAATTTGAAGCATTAATTTTTAAGAATAGAATATGAGATTTTTAATTAGTTATTAGTTAATTAGTTAATTTTATTATTTTGTTGTAGTCAATTTTGTTTTGTAAGGCGCATTTGAAAACATTTGTTGAATTTGCGCAGTATAAATAAATATTATTAATATTATTATTACAGGTGCATGCTGTAAGTCAATCAATACCTTACGTTTTGCACTCATACCTTAAACATTTTTATGGGAAGACTTTGTAATATATACAATATGAGTGGCAATGCTGTATCAGATGTATAAGCTCAAGCTGTAGGCAAGAAATTGTAGATCAGATACAGCATCACCACTCATTGTATATTGATTATGATACATCTAGGTTAGCTATTTTGTGTTTTACTAAAATTTTGAACAGACACGTGAATTTGGCTCAAAAAAATCAGCTCAAGTTTAATGCAAATCAGGATGATACTGTATGAGATATACAAGCTCCTCCACACTTATGATTTTCTATAATTGTTTTTGCCTCATTAATTATTTGAGTACCATAATCAGTGTTGCGTACCATAGTGTTTGAGTTGAAAGTCAGTTATAATAATAATTATTATTAGAAACAATTAATGGATGGAAAACTTGACAAACTTCCAGAAGAAGCCGTAGTCCTTATTACCATTAGCCTAAAATCCATATAAACAACCCAAATGAGCAGTAAAAATTTATAGATTGTATTGTTCAGATTACATGTAATCATTAATTTGGATAGGAAAGAGAAAGAATTGAAAGTCAGGGCACGAAATTTACTTTTTAACCCACTTGAAAACCTTGCTGGTAAGTTTTGTTCTAACTAGCAAAAATTTCAAAGTCACTAGCAAAATAACAAACTCTACTTGATGCAGGTCCTAAACTTTTCAGTCCTTCAATTTCTGGACTGTGGTCATACTTGCACAACTTAGCTAGTTAACTTTTTTCTTACTCGCTAAATCCAAAATTTTACTTGCATTTTGCGAGTTTGCAGGTGTTAATTTTGTGGCCTGATAGTAATGGTGAAGGTGGCTGAGTGTAAAGTATTTTAAACTGGGCTGTTGTGAAGCTACAATAATTATGATCACAGTTTAGGTTCTTGTGGACTCCCGAATTTCATACGGCTGGCCTTGCACTAGTTTGTATTTTGTGTAAAAAAAAAAAAAAAAAAAAAGCCCCAAAGTAGAGATCCATTCTCTGTTGTTTGATGTAAAACATTGGTGATGTACCCTGCTTATAATGCACTGTCTCTTACTGCTGTTGTTGTGGGTTTGATATCACAGACCCACATCACACGCAAGTAAATGTAGAGTTGCTTGTTGGTTCTCTCTGGTGTTTCATCCGATATCCAAACACCGAGAAGTGAATTGAAAAACAAGGCGCAGCCAAATTTTTTTAACTGACTTTGAGGTGTTTGGATAGAAGATGAGACACTTTTTCAAGTATTTGATCTAGCTTCTCAAAGCAGCTCTCCATAATTCTAGGAGGAAATCAAAATGAAAGTTGGTGAAATTTTATGCTAATTACATGGCTCACACAAGCCTTGAAAAGTCCTTGAAAATGTGTTGAGTCCTTGAATTCAGAAAATTATTTTTGTCCTTGAAATGTCCTGGAATTTTATCAGTGTCTCCTTGAATATTCCAATTCTGTTGGCATAATTCCTAGTCAGCCCCAAAACAAGATAAATCTTAGTCATCAGGCATTTCTTGTAACAGAAACTTTGTGTCAGGGCCTTCTCTTCTAGCTATTTTTAAAATGGCAGAAAACCCTGGGGATGAGGATTCTCTTGTTCCCAGTGTGTTCTGGGTAATTTGTAAGATGGCATGTGTGTGGCTCCTTGGTATTTAGGAACTTTCAAATTATCATGATGAAATAAATTTGAAAATAGTCCTTAAAAAGCCCCAGAAAGTCATTGAAAAGTCCTTGAAAAAACCTGGAAGTTTTTCCTTGAACTTCTGTATGAACCATGTAATTAGGATCACATACCCAAACCACTGCAGTCACAGTAGTGATTTACATGTACTTTGTTTTCTCCTTAATTATTCATGAGTTTAAGAAGGGTTTTGTTTCTGGTTTCTTAGATTTTCTTCCCTGTACAAAAAAAAAACAAATTGCAATTCGATCTTTGAACTTCCTCCAATTTTGGAGCCTTGATCTATTGTCACAGTCCCATGTTCATTGTAGTTCCACAACCAGGGCTCGTACAGGTTTTTGAAAGCCTTGGAAAGTTTTGGAAATTGATAATGCATTTTCCCAGGACCTTGAAAGCTTTGGAAAATTGTTTTTAGTCCGCTAGGCTATGGAAAAGTTATGGATTTTTTGTAGCTGATTGTTTTGCATTGGTAAATGTATGTTGAATGTTTCAGATCCATGAATTTGGCTTTATTTTTGTGCTGGTTTTGGAAATTTGTGTCAAAGGGCTTTGGAAAGTTTTGGAAATTCTCACAGGGGATCCTGTACGAACCCTGCACAACAACAAAAGCTGTTTTAAAAATAAAACTTTCCAACCTTAGTTATTGCTTTCCTGTATCTTCAGTGGACTACAGACCAAGAATTAACAGAAGCCTTGCAGGAGTGTGGAGTAACTGATCTTGTCAATATCAAATTCTTTGAAAACAGAAACAATGGCCAATCTAAAGGGTGAGTAGTGAGGGCTCTATAATTTGTTTCAAAGGTATGCAAATAATAGTCACAGTATGGATATATATGATAATGGAAGTACAGAGGTAGGTGGTATAAAATGTAGTGATATAACAGGAACTAGCTATCTTGTGATTTTCAACTATTTTAGATTATTAAATAACTTAACTAAAAGTTTTTCAGATAAAAATGGAGTGGCTTGCCTTTAAATAATAATATTTATCCTTTGATATTGCTTGCTTAGGCATTCTTGAATTATTTAAAGTGTATGAAAGAGGTTTGAAATTACATGACTGTATGATATTGTTAGTTCTTTTTAGCATTATTTTTAATTTTTAATTTTTAATTCTATTCTAAGACCAGAATCACACACACACACACTGACTTGCAGGAAAAATATTAATAAAACATTTCTGCTAAACTATCATTCATCGTTCATCTCATAGTTCACATGTATAGTATACAGGAAAGAAATAGCTTTTAGCAGGGCTGAGCCTGCAATTCAGCAATTGTTGGACAAGAAAGAGGTTATCAGGCCAAGAGTGGCAAAGTTGAGGAAGATTTGTGGAGGATTTGGGTGGATTTCTTCTCTATTCACCTGTTATTTACTTTATTCTGTTATTTTGCCACAAACAATATAGTAAGGCATTGTATAGCCTTTGGACTTGTTAACAGGAATGACAAAGCCATGTGTTAAGATATTTCATGGAATTCAATGACAAAGACTTAAAACATGGCTCATCAGTATACACGAAACAAACACTCCAGTTACTCACCAGTCGTCAGATTCATCTTGGCATTGGAGCCCATAGCCTCGTTCTCCTGCAACAGTTGTTGAATTGAGACCTTTTCAGCACTAGCTGTCACGTATAAATTGTATTGCATTGTGTTGTGGTCACCAAAATGTTCAGACATTCTTGGATTGCCATATGAATGCACTGACTTTTGAATAAATTATTTACTTGATTTGTTTATCTGTTTCTCTAAATACAAGAAAAATATCATTTATAATTTGATTGAAGATTTTCTAACTGTTTTTTACTTAGGCCCATGTTAAATGTTAAACTTCACATGAGCCAAACCTAATGACATCAAAGAAGACTGCCTTATCTATTGTTTTCAGTGATTTTGGCTTGTGAAGTTCGGTGTTTGACCTGGGCCTTAGAGAGCTAACTAAAGAAATTAATTTGATATTTTGTTCAGAAGTTATTGCATTCATATGACGATCTGAGAACAGTGTCTGAATGTTTTGGTGACTGTAACACAATCCAATACAATTTATGCCATGTGACAGCTAGGATGCAGAAGGTCAATTGGCTCAGCTGCACTAACAGCTATTTGAAACATACCAGTACATAATACTCAGAAAAAATCATATTTTTTTCTGAGTCTTGTGTATGTTTCAAATTTCTACATACATGAAACGTCTTTGACATTTCCCACTTTTACTTTCTTGTATCAAAAATTCACAATCTTTTAGTTTTTTAAACTTCAACCTTATTCTATCCCTCATTGTTGCACATTACTGATATCCTATTAACGTACCACAGAAAAAAACAAAAGTTTGGAAATAAAAGCTTCATATCTACCAACCTACTGAGCTGGGAAATGGCTTCTAGTCCAGATACACTTGTGGAGATAAACTATTAAACTATTTTCTTATTTTCTACTCAAGACACTTTCTCAAATTATTGTATTCATTTTTATGATTTTTTGAATTTGAAAATGTTAAAGAACTTTTTTTTAATTAACATAAAATAGTTTTGAATATTCTTTCAATCTGTAAAAGCATTAAATCTTTCATATTCTTCTGTACAGCAATTTTCCCTCCCTTGTAAAAACCCGGTCTATTGTTTTCAAATTAAGAAGTGTAAAATGACACTAGATTTTCCTGAACTGTAAATAATTACCAAATGATATTTTTGGGGGGGAAGGATACATCATCTATATTGTAAATTATGCAAAAAAGAAAAATCGGACATCAAGTTCTTGCTTGTAAACTTAACAACATTTGTACTGTATATAGAGGGGATGAAATAGTTTAAAGGGATGATTTTAAACGGTCACTTCATACTGCAAACACAATGAAGGTTGGTCTGTTCTGAAAATTACAAGTTGTAACACTTCTTTGGAAAAATATTTCTAAAAATGTGGATTTTATACAAGTGGGGAAAGAAGGTAGCAGATTTGTTGCTCACTGCTGCACAGTAGCTGATTGCAATTGCATGACAATTTGAAAATTCACACAACTGAAGGGAAGCCATTTCAGTGCTAGGGCATGTTTTACATCAGTAATGTATATTTTCCACCCATGGGAAGCCATTTGGGTGTAACCTGCATACTGTGGTAGCATTTCCCACTCACACGATAATCATGCTTATTATAGGAAACCATTTTAGTGTTACTTCATACCCTATCATGTACATGCTAAGTCAGTGCCATACATTTCCCACTTTTATGATAACCATTCTTCTGGGAACCCATTCCAGTGTACTCCATACCTTACCATGACTGTGCTGTTCTGTACTGTATGTTTCCCACTCATGTGATAACCATTATTATGGAAGCAGTTTCTGTAAATCCGTGTCTCTAATTTCCCACTTGTACAAATGCTGTACATTGGCTGTTATTTTACCAATATTTTGATGATTTCTGTTGTAATTATTTTTCTAAAGACCAGCCTTTATGTAATCAGTGTTACTGTTAGACATTTGTGATATGGGACTGGGGAATGTTTGTAAATTGGGTCTATTGTAATTATAAAATTATTCTGAAGGCAAATTTTAAATACAGTATCTCTATATGTGCTAGTAATACTGATAAATTATTTTTAAAGTAGAGTATTTTATTTTCAAAGGTATTTAATTTTTATTTGATATATTATGACATTGTACATTTTTTGATATGTTATTGAAAATGACTAACATTTGTCAAATTTAAAAGGTTATTAAAAAGAAATTGTTTCATAGTTTTGGATCCACATGAAATGTCAGTGTTGTGTACAGTTCATCTTCCATACATTGTTCCTGTATCATTTTTCCATTTTATGAATAATAGGGATACATTTGCATATTAATGTGTATAATGTGTTGGATACCTTCGGGTTTCATGTTAAGTGTTTTTGGTTACTTGGTCCCAAATGTATTACCACTCTTGATATATTCCATCAATACCAATATTAGCACTGATTTTTGTACATCAGACCTGCACATTTTGATGTGAAACTGTCTGGTGTTAACAAATAAGGCAGAAACAAGCTCATTTGGCAGGAAAAAAGTAAAATGTATGCTAATAGATTGAATTAATGTGGTCATACATTTGGGATTTACAAAAAATCTTTACATAATTATGCAGAAATTTGTTACTTATAATGTGCTGTACCCATAAACCCAATTTGCATGTCAATTCTTATTTAGGGAGAAAAGTTCACTGTATAAAACCTAATATTACAAGAGACATCAGGCCAAAATAGACCTCTATCCTGGGTGTAATGTTTTCCCATTTCAGATGATGTGTCATCCTCTTGGGAATTCGATTCTTTGTTTCAGGCTCATACATATTTTATGTATCTTCTCAAGCATTTCTAAGAAACAAAGAAATAAAACGCAAAGGAGTGACACGTGATCTGAAATGGGAAAACAATGTGGCCAAGCTAAAGAGGTCTGTTGACTCAAATTACACTATGACACAAGCTGGAAATCAAAACCAGGTCAAAGTGATAAAAACAGGGTTCCAACAGACAGAGAAATCTAAAAAAAATTTTTAGGGTCAGGGAATTTTCCTGGATTTTTGTACATGGATGGGGTGTTTTTGAGCCAGTTTCCTTTGGAATTTTGCTAGAAAGATCCTGGAACTGTAACCCTTGGGCAAAGTCAGGGAATTTTATTTTACCAGGAGAGTGGAACCCCAAAAAAGCAATGTTTTGTGGAAGAGGTTGCCAACACATGTAGCTTGATGGCTGTCATTGTGAAAATATACACATTGTCTGTGATAATTCAGTACATGTATTTTTATTCTGGTTTGTTTTCATGTCATTTTGTGCTGTGAAAAGTAATGCGATGTCAATAGCCCACTTCCGATATTTGGTTAAGTGATTACACACAATAAGAACCAAATCGAGGCTCTGGGGAATAACAATGAAACAATCCTAAGATCGAGTATGTTATGTTTCTTCAAGCAACTTAACATACTCAAGAACCAAAATCATACTCAATTTGATCATATACCAAGCACAATAACATCAAAATAATCATAATGATTCTTTTGTTTCCCTGGAGCATTGACTCAGATCTTATTGTGTGCGATCACTCAACCAAAATATCAAAAATGGGCCATTACATGTACGTGTAACTCATGCAAAGGCCTTAATAAAGTACTAAATGTGATGGATGTTCAGCACAGTGACTATGAAAATAATATTGAGAACTTTCACATTGCATATAACCATATGGAGGAAGGAAGGGGGGATGGAGGTGGTTTATGCTGTTGTGTTATGTTATTCCTTGTAAACATTTTGGTATTACATGTTAAGAACTTGTGTTTTTATTAAATGCATGTTGGACATTGCTATCTTTGATTTGCAGTCAGTCTGTTTTGCAGTCAGCCTAATGTTTATAAACATTGTCATTGTGGTGTTAATGTGCCAACCATTTTAACAATAGGTTTTGTCACATTGCTTTGTGGAGTGATCCAATAGATTTTTGGCTCACAAATTTTAAATGACATTGAAGCAACACAAAATATGTCATACGTCCACCTATTAGCTCACGACAGTAAAAGGATGGTTTATGTTGGGAGGGATGAATTTTTAAGATGTTACCCCTCCCTACTGACCAAACAACAATTTACTTGTTCCACATGTAATATGTGTAAAAGTTACTATAAAGAACTAAAATATACCAGCCACTGAATTGACCACTGAATTCATTTTGAATTCATTTGGATGAAGATTCAAGAAGATGTGTGGTACAGATAGTGTAGAATATATCTTGTGTATAGTTTTTACATTTAATTCCACAAACTATTAAACTATCCTTCTTGACTATAGCTGCTGTAAAACAATACATCATTGGTGTGTGCAATAAATGAAACTTATTAAATATTAAGATACTTAAATTCTAGAGTTTTGTAACTTGCTAATTAAAAGGGGTATTTAATAAGACATGCCTACGTTATGTGAATTTGAGTTTCTTAATGTAAAACATATGCCTAATCTGTAATTATGCAGGTCCAATACTTTGTAAAACTAGTCATATAAGTAATGTACTATTATAATGAGTATTAATGGTGTGATGGCAGTGACGTGTACTCTGGTAGAGCTACTCTAAGGTATGCGTCATGAACGGACAATGATATTAAATGTTTAGATTTCAAGTAAATCATAATTTATGAGGTTTGATTAAACATTTCTATCTTGTTGCTACAGGTTTGCCTTGATTGAGCTTGGTTCAGATAAGTCTGTACAGCTGGTACAAGAGCACCTTCCAAAGATGTAAGATTAATAATGTGACATTCACAGTGGAACTAATCTAACCAAGGCCATCCAAACAAAGTTTCTACAATTATTAGCCAATCAAAAGACGGTGTCATCAATAAAATCACTACAAATCAGACAAATGTCCATGAATTCACATGGCTTCAATCTCATTCCCAGAGCCATTATTTCTTACTGTGGTATTCAATGAAATATCTTGATTCTGGATATTTCCTGCTTATTGTGATATAGTGTGGCTTTTAGGAAAACAGAGAAAGAAATTGGAGCTAAAATTGCATTCATTAAAAACAAACAAAAACTCCTAACTGCTACATATGCCATAGATCATGAAAATGATTGGGTGATTTGTTATCAGTACTTGTGATCAGTGGGTCAGCTCAAATAAATCCAATCAGATGCAATCATTCTCATGGTCTGTTGTTAGTAATAGAAACTTGAAGTTAGTCATTCAAACCATATTCTTTTCATCTTTGCCCTACTGTGCAGAGCGGCTCTGGGAACAAGATTGACACACTTAAGACTCCTTTCACATGTAATTTACTAATTTCATTGTTTTATTTTTGAATGACAAGTGAACTTCATGAACAAAAGCTAGTTGTTACTGCAGCAACAAAGCAACACTTGCATGAATTTGAATATCAAGCCAGGTCTAAAGGTTGGTACATTTACATTAACCATCATGACTCACAGACATGGTGATTATTACCAAAACACTCGACTGTTAGCAGCCCAGAAAATGAAAAGATCCCTAGGGTTTGGTATTTGGATGGATCAAAATGATCATGTCACACTGCATACATTTATGCATGTGGAATGTGGAGGCGATGTTTGGCAAGTCAAGTCTGTAGTTTAATGCCAATTATGGAACTTCACATGCCAAATGTCATTCCACATGCATAAAAGATGCAGTGTGACATGATCATTTCAACATTCATCCAAATAACAAACCCATTGGATCATTTTTTTGGGCTGCTAACAGAGTGATAGGATGACAATGTTGTTCGTTAGCAACTAAGTACAAGTAGTGATGGTTTAATAAAAAAGTTAACAGCATTCATGCTTGTATCAGATCATTCTGGGCTTCAGGTTCAAGATGATGATGAGATATACTTTGTAGAATTTACCATGAGACCCACCCCATTGACCACTTCCCATACACTGGTTTACCCACAGGGAGCCCACTTTAGATAATAGTGAAAAGGAAAAATAAAATTCAAACAAATATTTTATTTATTTTCTTTACTCTGGGAACAAGATAGTTTGCTATCTAATACATAAAAGCTGAAAAATCATGTAAAAAGCACCTTTTATAGGAAGTTATTTTAACATACCTTTTATGTCCGTTTTAAACTTATGGTAGGTTCGGTAACCAGTCGTTTCGCCCGAAGGTCGTTTCGCCCTTTGGTAATATTGGACGATTCGCCCGAACATGAAACCAGTTCGCCCGTAGCAGATTTTTTGCCAGTAGGATTCATTGGCTCAATCATTATAAAACAACGCTAAACAACTCTGGAGGGAGGTCCCACGAGATGTTTCTCCCGCAAAATGAAAACCTGTTCGCCCTGAGTTTTTAGATCATAGAAAAACACAAACTTAAGAGACTACATAAAGTAATTTTGTTTTATCGAGTTCGAAGTATGCTTGAAACCAT
>JAAAQI020010238.1:0-17500 GCA_011800005.2 Stichodactyla mertensii | reverse complement strand
AAATGCAGGCTGCAGACTTTTTAACTGAATTGCGTTACGATTTCCATCACTGAGGGCTAACCATAAACAGGCTAACTAGAGCGTTATTTAGACTAATCTGAGTGATATTCAGTCTAACCGGAGTGTAGACTTTTACTGCGATTAGCCTGAATGACCCTGTTTACAGTTAGCACTCTAAAATGGAAATAGCATGATACATACTTGAAATAATCTGCCTTCTGCATTTTACCCCCGGTCTGCAGTCTGCATTTTAACCTCAGTCTGTATTTTTCGCCCAGTCTGCAGTCTGTAGTCTACACTTTACACTGACCAATTTTCTAAACAAAATGCAGACTGAGACCAAAACTGTTGATATATTTTCATTGCTCAAGGGTGACCACACTAATAATTTGCATTTTTAAACAGATGTGAGATAAAACCACAAGTCAAAGTGAACAAATAGCCTGTCATGAAAACAATTAGCTGACTCATTAAAAATTAGCTGACTCTGCTTCATTTATATTACTAAAAGAAATATTGCAAATATAGGAAACTTAAGCATTCTTTAATTTGCTCCAAGATTCTCATCCAAAAGTATTTCTCGCTTATGTTAATCTCTTTAATGCAATATAAGATGACATGTTATCACGAAGCATGTATTAGGAAAAAAGTTTTTATACCCAGTCTAACCCTTTCTTTTTTACCCAATCCCCATTCTGCAGTATACAGTTCGTATTTTGTACCTATTCTGCATTTTGTAACCAGTCTGTAGTCTGAAGTTTGCACTCTGCATTTTGTAACCGGTCTACAGGCTGCATTTTGTACCTAGCCTACAGTCTACAGTCTGCACTTTGTACCTGTAGCCTGTATTTGGTAACCGGTCTGCATTTTGTACTGACCACATAAATTTACATGTCGATGAAAGCGCAATCTAAAAAATTGTTATTGTTTCCTCCACGCAGAGTTTGGAGGTAGCTCTCCAGGTACAGAAAATAGGTCACCAACTTCCAGGATTATAATTTTAACTTCTCTTAATAGCGGAGCTCCGGCGGCCCAAAGGGCCACCAAGCGGAGCCCCATAACTATAGGAACAGGTTCACATGCCTGTATAGACATAGAAACCCATGCAACTCTTTTCTTATGGTAAAAATGGCTAGCGGCATGGATCACGGGCGCACGCGCCCAACGACGACGACGACGTCGCACAACATGGCGGCCATCCAGCTAATACCAAGTCATGCAGTCTTGGATTACAGCGTATATCTCAGATATTAGACATCCATATTATGTTTAATTGACAGCTGTCATATCAAGAGATCCGCTGACCCGTATCACGTGACCATATCGGGGCTCAGGTTTAGAGCTCATCGAGGTCGCGTGTTTTTGGAAGTTGACCGCTGACCAAAAGCTGGTTTTAGATTGGATCGCGGGCTCATGTCAGGTTAACTTGTTTAATACAGGGCAGGATTGTTCGAAAGCCGGTTAACGCTAACCCAGGTTTAGAAGTTAACCAAATTATAACTTTTTCTCCTATACAAATGTTTCAGTTACTGCTTTGTTTTGTGTATATGAGGATCATTAAATTAAAATTCAAAGCAGGAGGGCAAACAATAATTATATACTACTGCAGAAAACCTCACCGGAAAGACCTGACAAAACTCAAATCAAAATTCTATCCTTTCCTGGGTTAGCTTAATCGAGCTTTGAACAACCTGGCCCAGGAGCTACGCTTTTAGGCTGGCCTAAATCTATATATTATTTGTTTAAAGTAAAATCATCTTAATAATATGTATTCTAATTAAGTATAAATGTTTCCTGTTAAATTTTTTCTCAGCTTAGCTTTCTGTCACTTCGGGCAACGCATCGCGAAGTACGCTATACCTGTGCCAGTGACTGGTGTTCCCATGTTGCTCCTGGCTGTCCTTCACTATCAGACTCTTCTTCACCTGGCATTCTTGGACCAACTTTACAAACATCTCATTTTTGCAAGTTTATGCGGCAGTTCATAATGCATATGTTAACATTCTCCAAGACAACAACTTTCCGCCATTTTGATTTGGCGGCTCGCTAAGGCAAGTGGGACATTTTGTACCCAGTTTCTTCGGTAACCCGGCGGGTCGGCAAACAACTCACGTAAATACCCGGAAATTGCTTAGCAAAATATAAAGTAGAATTCTCTCTTAGTTATGCAGATTTTCTTTTTGTTCTAAGCTATTACAATGCCTGATGTTGAAGTAGACACGTATCAAATTTATT
Organism: Stichodactyla mertensii; assembly: GCA_011800005.2. Taxonomy (NCBI): domain Eukaryota; kingdom Metazoa; phylum Cnidaria; class Anthozoa; order Actiniaria; family Stichodactylidae; genus Stichodactyla; species Stichodactyla mertensii. The sequence continues at coordinate 15,265 of JAAAQI020010238.1, read as the reverse complement.
GCCTAACTTCTATAATGTTGCAGTTTTACTTTTATTTATAAGCAGGCCGCAAGGGAGAATTTTCTTTGTTTCTGCAATAAGTCCTCATTTTTAATCTAATTTTACAAAAATACGGAAAGGAAAATTTTTAAAAATAATAATAACAAACAAAAACACAAATACGCACGATTGTCTTTCAGTCTAAGTTTTCCTCGTAAGAAATGAGAATTTTAAAACGATTTATCCTAAAATCGATTGCTCCTTTACAACTGAATTCCACGCGGTTTGATATGATTTGGCAGTGAACGCTTTTTCTTGGTTATCGTAGCTGTGAGCAAATTAAAGGCTGGTATCGCGAAGTAAAATCAGGGAGTCTGAAATTTTTAATTCATACCAGTTCGCTTTATACATAAGCTTGAGAACGATTATGATCACGCAGAAATTAATACATATATTTAAGGCAATGATTGAGAGCTCAAGACTCTAACTACAATGGAACATAAATTGTCCGCGTTAAAAAACGACATGCGGATCTGTTTGTCATCGCAATGAATATTCATCAAAATAAAAACAAAAATTTTTTTATGAGAACAGATTAACTTATTGGTGTGTGATATGTTGAGAGAAACTACAAAATAGTGGTTTTCAGGGGGAAAATATTAATTAAAAATCCAGAACTTACCATTCCCTGTCAGTTATTGCCATAAAGTACTGTGAAGGGTCCTTGCGACAATTGAATGACAGAATGAAAATATATACAGTACATACGGTGTAATAACTGATGTAATAAAATATCAAACAGTTCCTTTATTTAAGTAAATAAAAGCAGGTGGTGTCTTTGTCATAAAGACGTCGTTTTCAATTGAAGTTTCCCCTTTTAATACAAGCGAAGCATTTTATTTTTCGTTCAATGTCTAGTTGCGTTATATAGAAAGCTACTCTAAGCAGCCGTCAAACACTGCATTTAACCCTTTCACCACCAAGGGTCTCCCTTTGACGAGTAAAATCGTCTGGCGTTAGACAGAGTAAAATCTATAAGTGGCCATTTATGGTGAAAGGGTTAATATGCTTTTTCGAGTTGTACAATTAGTATATTGCACTTTACATTCACTTCCTAGAATAACTGAAATTAGGTTTGCCTTGGTCATTTTCTAAACTAATTGAGCGATTGGCTCTAGTTGTCTGTGAAGTATCCATGGTTACAGTAGCCGGGAACTGGGGCGAGTTTCAAATTTTAACAAATCGATAAACTGACACCACCACATGAAACATGTTGAGATTGATCATTGAGATTGATCAGATTGACCAACTATGATGCTTTTAGGGTGAACAGCTCTAGATCAAGCTATGAACCTTGAAATATGATTCAAAATCCATACAAACGTCTCTAATTTTGAAACAGTGTCCCCCCAAATTATATAGAGACTTATAATTTTTATGATCTCCGTGATACTCTTTAAAATGGGCAAACAGAGCAATTTTCATCTCAGCTTCTTTCAAATAGTAGGTGCTGCCTCGTTCCCAGACGTCTCTCTCTCGCTGCGAAAGTGGTGGGCGGGCAAGGGAGGAAGGGAAGGAGAAAGGAAGAGAGAAGGCGTTTCGCCTCTCTCCTTTCTCCTTCCCGTGATCCCTCGCGTGCTCGAGCCCCAGTTTCTCGTGCTTCGAGCTCGCCTGCTTGCGACTGAAATCGAAGCACCTGAGGAGGAGGCAGTAGTAGGTGCATGACGGGATTTTACAGTTGTCACAAAAATGATCTGGCAGATCAATGGCTGACACCCTCGCCGCAAATTTTTGGGTCCAGCCTTACTTGGGCTGGAAAAATTTGTGACGTAGTTAGTGCGGAATGCACCGTCAATTAGCCGTTACCTTATCAATTCAAGCTATTAATTAGCTGAGTGCTTCACTCACTTGTCGACTGTGGGAAGAAGTGAAAAGTGCTTGTATTAAATAGAGTGTACCTCACATGCATGAAACAGACAGCCAGACACCTAATTGTCATACCACTCAACACTACTTTTATTTTACTTGCCATCCAACACAGAACATCTAATCGCAGGCTAGTAAAGACCTGAATAGAAGACAATCAAATACCAAAGGTACAAAAACGGATCGATTAACCAATCTTTGTTGGTTTTATTTAGTGTAGAAAATACTTTCTTTTACATGTAACTCAACAGAGACGCTTCTTCAAAAGATTGCCATGAGTCAAGAAAGATTCGCAAACTGCGAGAGAAATCCGAGGGTTATTAAAGAATTGGTTCTTTTCAGTTGTAAGAGGTCTCCCACATGTCCCAGAAACTATGGTTCCTGGATTTCCGCAATAAGTTTTCCGTCAGCTTTACAGAAATGGCTTCCCGACAGCAAATGGCACAGTGATAATATAACCCACTAGTTCATTTTCCCAAACAATGAGTAAACTGGAAGGCTGCCCGTTCAGCACATTATACAGAAAACTCCGCTTTGTAACGCAGAAAATTCTGCAGATATGGGCTCAACTTAAACGTCCGTACTTAAATCCTTTCTGCTCTTTTTGAGTTTTCCTTGTGGCATGATGAGTTTTAACACCCGGCAGGTACTTGTAACTGCTACAGTTCCACAAACGGACTGCCATGTTCATCAGCGCATGTACTAACGCAATAAATATGGTCTCGTTTTTCAAAGTGCGATCCTCCAAATGCGCGTACTATCTTGTAGTACATATCCGCAGCTATCTTGCACCTTCTCTCTTCCTTGCTGATTCCTTGAAAAAAGTACCAAATATCCAACAACGCGTCCATAACACCACGCCGCCTTCTGCTGTGAGCATGTGTATGGCAAGATCGGATCATGTCGCGAAGCAAGGCTTTGTCACAGTCCTCGCGCGTCCAGTTATAGTGAGTGCGCTAAGGGAAAAAAAAGAAACACTTAATACTGAGGTTATGTTACACTTGATGCCCGAAACCGGTGCCCGAGTACGATTCGATTCACGCTGGATGCTAATGTGAAGAGACTATTTCAAGAGCCTATTACCTCTTGACCATTTTTCCATGCACTTTCGCGCAGAATTCGAGCACAGCGCCTGTCTCCGGGTAAAAGTTCTCGACCTTGTCCTCGGTCACTAAAACGATACTTTGGTTCTTGCAACACTCTTTTATTCCAGTGTTCGGGCACCAAGCGTAAACAAAGACTGAGATGTTTATTTAAACGACTAGGAAGGTTGCGGCATCAGCTAAGAATAACATTTGGCCGGGGTGACATAAAGCAAAGAGAGTCGACAAATCTCTCATAAAATTACCGGGAATTGGCGCTGAATAAATCAAATTACAAAGTTCAGTTAAAATTAACATCCGCTTGATTACTTGATTATTTTCTTTCCGTAGATAGAATGAGTTTTGCTTTGATATCTCATATTCCATATTTCCAAGAGAGCATATCAAAGTGTCAAACTAGGATGGAGTAGGAAAAAAAAGTCTGTTGAGCTAGAAAAGCTATATTGTAATGCATATTTAAGACAAGGGAGGCTATTGCGTATTCACTTGTTCATCTAGAATTTGTTTATATTGTGGCACTGATTCATAATTTTAGTAACAATAAAAACATGAAGTTGTTTTGTGCGAATAGTGCCCACTCATCAAAACACTGCGTTGCGGAAAGAACATAAAAAATAAAACTTTTTGCAATGTTTCAGAAAAGCGTGTTCACTAGAGCACATATATCACGCATATTTTAACGCAAAACACCGACGCATACACGTTACTCGAAACGCACGCGAGCGCGAAGCTACGATGGTACAACACTTACACATCCATAGCATATGTCGTGTTTATCGCAAGCCATTGTAAACTGCCGTTAAACGGAGCGTTCATTCCCATCGGAGTGCTACAACCATTCGTATTTCTGTCCGCGTCACAAACTCTGCATGAGCAAAACGTGAAGCCCATCACTACCAGAACAAGTGTTAACACAAGAGCTACAAACGCCATGATTCACGGTGATCGGTCGGCTCTTGAATTCATGTGAAGCTACCATCTCACAGAGACAAGCTTTCCTTGAGAAAAGCTCAAGGCTCTGCCATGGCGTGATACCGCTTCAGTCTGTTTCAGCAGTATTCTTCTTTAAGGGGATTTTCTTGTAGAAAAACCGACCGAAAGGTTTTATAAAACCACTCGTGTTGATTAATAGTTTATGACATCATCGACCTGTACGTTTTGAAATAGTTTCCCGATCTGCTACTGTTGCTATAACAACGATTTCTGGTGGTTTAACTGCAGGTGACTGGACAGCCCATTATTGTTAAGGGAACATGTCTTGATTGTTTTCGAATTTTTCCTCCTTTCCTTTCCTCCTGTCTAGGATTCTGGGGAGAGACGCAAGTTTCCGTCTCGACTTCTTTAAAGGAGGGTCTCGCAACTTAGTCTCTGATATACCATTCTATACCCCTAATGTTAGATAAAGCAAATAAACTTAGCCTTCCGTAGGCGTTGCGGGAAAACGCCCGACGCGTACATGTTATAGGTACATGTCATACGGCGCGTACATTACTAGAAACAACTTGCAACTTGCAACTTGTGTCGCAACGTTTAGTGCCATCACCCAATGAAATGACTCCTTCTCGCACACGAGACCTTCGCCAGCGACACAAGTTGCAAGAAACGTTGCCCAACGTTTCATTCTTGGAAGACGGGCAAATATTTCTCATCCAAACGCAAACAGCCGGTAAAAATAGAGCGCACTCAATATTCTTTGATTGCTTTGCACGTCCTGCTCGTGTATTTTATAGGCATTTTGCGTGTCATGAAGTTACAGTACATAAAATTGTGTGACAAAGCCCCTTTGAGTAAGAACATTATGGCGCGTTTGGCGCCACTGCTCATACTTATCCATTCCATTCAGCTATTCGTTCATTGGTATATAGTTAACATAAGAGATGGCTGTTGTGAACCTGAGATACGGACTTTCGAGGATAAAATGTTGGTCCCTAAAATCCGATATAGTAAATACTATAGATCGTTTTTACGCGACGTCATCACTTTCTAAAATCTAAAACTAAAAATCCACCAAAGTTTTCATTTTTCATCAGGTATACGAGGCGGCATCTTTATATCTGTTACAATTTTATAGCTCAAAAGCGTGCTTCGTTTGAAAACCAGAGCATTTTGAATTTCCGGGGTATGGAGGTGCGTAACACAAGGCTACGATCAAGTTTGTTGAAAAATATAGAGCAGATTTCGTATGACTGTGAAAAAGTCGCGGCACGGTCAGTGCCGTAAGCGTGCCTTGCCGCGACCGTGATGTTTTCTAGAATTCTAAAGTTCCTTGCCGCGTCTTGACCGTGTCCGCGCCGTGTCCGCGCCGCGACTTTTTCACAGTCATACGAAATCTACTCTATACTTATCTCATGATTTTGTGAGCCCTTTTAGAAGTTAAAGCATTAGGAAAAGTGCTTAGGTAAATGCTTGTTTTTTTCAGTACTAATAATCAATCTCCTAGATAGCCAAAGTAAGTTCCAGATGTTTACACTATTTTCCGGCCGCCATACATGGCGTTTTCATACTGGGCTCTGTAAATTTCTGCGAAACATTTCGACGAATATCTGAAGTTTGGGGAAACCCACAGGCCTAAAACTTGGAGAAGTGTCTTACTTATTTATCTTCTATAACATCACAATTTCTTAGCTTTTTACATTGAATGGTTTTCGATTTATTTTTTTATTCCATAACAGTCAAAACGATCTAAAAAGCCATTTTGCTAACGCCACGCCTTAACTGAATATTGGGTACTTCCAGTCCTTAGAGGGGGCAGACGGACAAAATTGCAATTTTAAATGAATGGCCAAAATGGTCGTTAGCCCCCACGAAGGACTGTACATTGCTGTGTCCTTTGTGATGTCTGTCGGAAATTTAGCGTTGGTACAAAAATAGCATAAAATCCATCTTCCAGAAGTCATTTTTGCGTTTAATCATGTCCCCTGCAGAAAATAGATAAAGAAAGTTAACTATCCAAAGGAGTGGGCGTCCAAAAGTATAAACTAGGCCAACGTTTTTTGCAATGCCGGGCCCAAGTGCTCTGTTTCTTCCGACTTGTCATTTTAGGTTCCGTTCACGCTTAATGCAGTAGTTACCCACAAAAACAATAAGGGTTTTTTATGTTAAAAGGGAAAGAAATACTGATGATTAGGATTTAAGACAATTAAGCACTGTCTTTTGTGACCCTTCATTTTATTCCTGTATATGGAAATTACATCCATTTATTTATGCTTGAATTTTAATATTTGACATCCTGGGAAAAGAACAATCAAGGCATTATCCGCTTGTCGACAAACGATCAATTTCACTTGCGACTCAAATCTTGAGCATCTTTGTAAATTTTCCCCAAATCAAGGTTGTTGCTCTCCGCTGCTTTCATGTCGACCAGAGTGGCGAGATCTTCATTCATAATGAACTCCACATCACGGAGTATGACATCATGGCGAATGTTGCCGGAGCCAACGCTTCTGATCTGAAGCACGTAATCCATACCAGTAAACACCAAATGCAGCGTGTTGTGACCTAAACAAAGCAAACTGATGTTTTAGCAACTCATGCTGTTCTCAACCATGCTGGCTCAGTTAGACGAATTTTACCTGTTGTTGGTATGGCAAGGGGGACAAAATTTTCAGGCACTGCCGGACATTCAAACCCTAACTTTTCACATAACAACTGTTCCTAAAATGATGACACAAACAACTGCACCCTTTTGCTATATCTGAAAGATGACCTAAAGAAAAACGAAAGTCTCCCTCACTCCTTGTTAATATACTCACTCTTTGTTAATATACTCACTCTTTGTTAATATACTCTAATTTCGCCCAAGAATTTCTGCTCAGTTTTTACAATCTTGTCGTATTACTTGGAATTAATTAAAATACTGAAACATTAAATATTGAGATATTGAACGTCCCTATCCCTTCAAATGCTACAAAGATTAAAATGTAACGCTTTCCAAAGGAGCTTTTCCGTATATAGGCTATCACATGAAGTACCTGCCCCGAGTATGGCACATTATATTGTATTGCCAGAGATAACGTTTGGAGGTAATGGGTGCCTCTCTCTCAAGGCGAGATCTTTCAATAGTGCTGTTTTTTGGGTAGTAAAGTGGCTATGAACCAAAGTCCTGTAACGTGAATACGAGCACCGCTACTCCCCCTTTTTGTTCCACTTTCCTTCACTTGCAAGAAACAACTTTTTAAGTTAAGAAGAAAATTATTGAAGAATCGCTTCCCATAGAATCACAGTCGTAAATAAGCCACAGAGCACTTGGCAAAAGGAATAGGAAATAGGAATATAAGACACTTTTCAGTAGATTTTCTTGTAGGTCAGGTGACGAAGATTCATTGACAATGCTGATAAAAGCACCTTTAATTAAAATTAGTTAAAAGAGCCAAGTTTAAGAATCTTTTTTTTAAAAAAATTTAGAAAAATGAACTCTGGAGATATAGCCCCGTAAATGAAGAACTTTTCTACAGACGTTTGTAAGAGAGGCGGACAAACATTTCCTTTCTCTTGTTCAAAGTCAGTAAAATTCTTAGACTTCATGGGGCTGTATCGTCGCTTTCTTAAAAGACAAATCTCTTAAACATGCCCATTTTACTAACTTTCAGGTGTTTTTACAGAAAGGTTTAAGGGATTTTCTTTGTTTGGACTATATCAAACTCTAAAATTACCGTGGTAACGGAGAATACCTGATTTGATGCTGTACACATCCATGAGATTTTCTGTAAGTACCAAAACATCGTCTCCTTCCCGCTTCAGATCCACAGTGTGGCTGCTTTGTGGTCCAGAACCTGGTCGTATAATTTTGACGAGATCATTCTTGTCTGTTCCTGTTAGGTCGGAAAGGAATTGGTAGTTATACTGTTTACCGGTAACTTGCACTTTCTTCATCCAGCCAACGTACAGGGTTTTTGTTATTCTGCCGTTTACGTAAAGTTCCACCAATGGCTCTACCTTGTAACTAAGCTTCAATGTGCGAAGTAAGAACCATGAGCTGTCCTCGTTTCTTACAGAGATCTTAAGCTCCTATCGATACCAAAGAGATAAATACAGACGGTTAGGCTGGGGCGATACCGTTTCACAAATCGAAGTGATCAGTTACATAGCCTATTGCAAAAACGTGAGAGAACTGGGATGAGTTTCTTATATTGATTAGATTGAAAATCTAAACATTTCAACTGAAATGCCACTGAATGAAAAGCTACCCAGCCAAGTTTTCAGCGGAAAATTGTTCAATTGGGAGCCTTGCAAAAGTTGCAAAATTCCATACAAACCCTTATAATTTTGTGGCTTGTCTACCCAATCCATACAAACTCTCTCTATTTTAGATGATATTTGAAGAGCTACCATTTTTCCATTTTCCTCCTCTAAATACTTCTATTCTTGTTCAAGACTTTCAAGTTTAGTTGATCTTTCATTTGAATATCTTAGATTTTCAAACAAACGGAAAACAACCATACTCTTTCCCAATCCTCTCGCGTTTCTGCAATGGCCTATGTTTATCTTTGATTTACGTTTGTGCAATGCCAAAAACGAGGACTAAAACTTTAACGTCATCATTGAGACGCAAACAGAGACGTGAGTCCGGGCCAAAAGTGTCCGATTATTCTTTTGCTTAAGCCTCTGCTTGTGCTTATCGCACAAGTGGGTACCGGGGCCACTGAAAAATACTTGCTCGAAGAGCTGGTGCGCAGTCTTCCCGAAGTTCTGACCCTCCAACCAGACAATCAAAACAGAGCTATCCAAATAAGTACAGCTTTAACTGCGCATAACTGAAAGTTCTTCAAAACGTTTCTTGTTTTATCTTTCGTCATTGAAATCTAAAGATTGCTTTATGTGAAATATATTAGCCATGGACGATGATGAAGAACGAGGTTTTTGCGCATTTTACTTTTTGTCATGTGCTTTGGTTTGTTTGCTAATATTCGCTACAACAATAAGGATTTGTTAGAGCGAAGAATAAAATTCTTTACTTTTACATTCTCTGCTGCGGTTACGTTAAGCAGCAGCAAGAAACATGAATATTACACAAAGAAATGAGGAGGCTGTACAGAAATAAAATTCGTCACCGGGTGGTTGTAATTAAAGTTTTCTTCTCCAATATCCCCCGATGACGTCACACGGATCCTGGGAACCTCTCCACTGTCATCAACTATTGTCTGCGTGATTCCCCCGGAATCTGTACTTGCATGGGTGAGATCAATTTCGTAGACATTCTGCCCTTGAGATTGTTCTACCCTGAAATCATTGCCATGCAGGACAATGTGATCGTTAAAAGGGCTTCCACGCACCAGAACTATGCCCTTGATGGTCCCAAACATGTGCTTTTGGCGGTTCAAGCCATGAAAAAACCCTACACGTTCGTTAATACGATTAAAGAACACTCCCTTGATCTGCGCATGCGACTTCGGTATCCCTCCGAAAGTCAGTTCATTATTAGCTGTACCAGTGGTTACATCGAGCACATTACTAAAGGCGGAAGTGAACTGGCCCACAGGACCATTAATAGCAATGACGTCATTACCGTAACCCGTTTTGACTTGAATGGTTTGACCAGGTTTCAGGTTGCCAAAGTCTTCAATGGTCACGTGATCATGAATAAAATAATTTTCGTACCCGTCTGAATATGTCTGGATTATAGCACCCTTAATTGGTCTTCCAGACGTCTTTACAAGTTTGGTATCGACAAAGACGGTTACACCTCGCGAGTTTTTATCATCTCTTTTTCCGTAAAAGTCGTACCCGATGGGTTCAGTACCACTCACGGTCCAGTAGGCATTTGAAAACCGTGACAAGTCGACCATTCGAAATTTGCCAGCGCCAAGGTATCCGTCAGACGTTGCACCTCCGGGTTTGAAGGAGAGTGGAGCGGGTGGCATGCCTAAAACCTCGATCATGTTGGCTGCGTTGCTCTCGTATATTGTGCCGAACTTTCCAAGAGGAAGTAAAAAGTTCCTGGTATCGCTCAGCTCGTCTTTGGAAGCCTGCGTCAAAGTACGCAGATTTTTTATGGTTGCGTCAATATTGGACGAGGGATTGCTGCTGAAGACATCAATCAAGGTGGCGACAAGACCAAGGAGAGCGCCAACTATGGCACCCAGAGGACCTGCGATTGTGGATCCAGTTGCTACGGAGTATATGAATGTACTTATTCCAACAATACCTGTCAGCATAAGCGGAACATCAAAAATTGATGGTTACTGTACATTTATTGCAAAGAAATATTGTAAGCAAAAAGCGAAATGTGGTTTTTTTTTTTCATAATGCGAACAACACGAAATATAATGGAGAAAAAATAAAATAAATTCTAACAACTCGGGGTGACTCCTACGTTTAGTCGCATAAAATGTAAGTAACAGGCCTATTCAGCACGGTATGACCAGATCCTGGTTGACTTGATAGCTGGTAGAGCATTGCACCGGTACCGTAGAAGTCATGGGTTGTACTGAATGTATCAGCCTTTCCTATCGTTGCCAGATATGTCCAGGATTGAACGCTAATGAGATTTAAGCTCTTTATGAAACGCATCACAAAGTGTCCTCATTAGTAAAATGTCACCAAAACACACACAATTCTGTTAAGTATGAAGTAATCTGAAAATGTCAAATAACCCTGTCAAATATGCAGTATTTATTAAAAAATACTTGCGTTCAATCCTGGACATAAGTGATCGTTACTGCTCAAGTAGCGTTCATAACTGTGAGGATCTTAAAATCATAAAATTAGCTCACGCGTTACCATGTTCCGCATTTTAAACGCGGCTCTTTCGAAATAAAATTGATCATTTTGTATTTAAAGGCAAATTGCAGGAAACTTTAAGGACAAGAGAACATTTTTAAGGTTTCCCAAAAATGCTGACGTCAGCATTCACTTTCATGTTGAAGACTAAAGCACAATTTACTAGATGTCTACTAAAAAAAATAGACGACTTGCCCTTGTTTCCGCGGCCCCGCGTCGAAGATTACTCACTCATAGAAAACTTGGCCTCGTGGTATCATTGTAGCAACCAATAAGAGAGCCAGTCAGATTCACGGAATAATTGGAATGTAGTTTGGCTGCCGAACTTACCTGCCGCCATACTAAGACCAGACGAAGCCATTCCAGCATCATTACCAGCCTTTCGAGCCGAGTCAAAAGCCCAGGCATTAACACCAATTGCGATAGCATCAAAAAAAGCTCCGAATACGTCAAGTGCTTTTCCAACTTTACCCCACTTTGCTGCTTTGTTAAGATACTTCAAGGTGTCGTCTGACTCGGGAAGAGACGATACCACGGATTTGAATTCGTCGATGGCAGTGTCCTTCAATGCTTCAACCTTCGAAATAAAATTAAATTAAGCTTGTCGCAGTTCTTTCATGAGTGGATTAATTAACATTACTTTATAGCATATCTGGAAATAAGGCTATGAGGATAAATCTTAAGAACTAACAACTCGACGCGACATCAGGTAATGCGAGAAAAGCTCGAACTGTTGTCCCTATTTTGATAAGGGACACTATATGAGTTTATCGGTAGTTTTTAAAATTATAAACAATATAAATTGTCCTAGGCATCTGCAAGGATATTTGTTTTGGGATTTGGACTCCGAGGCAAGGACCTAAGTGATATTAGTGATCTTTAAGCCGCTGTTAAAGACTGCACCGCCGTAAGGAACCTTGCAATTTTATTTTCATTGCTTAAGACACGTAGATATAGGAAACAACATAAGTGTAGTGTATATTATTTTACGAATTTTACTTATCTTATGTCTATTAATTAATACTTTTTAAGCATTGTAAATGTTTAAATTGATAATCATTGGTTTATACCAGCGTCTCTTATTTTGTCATTATTATTTTCATTATCATTATCATTGTTATCATCATCATCATCATAATCATAATCACCATCATTATTATTATTTTGTAATAAGAGAATGTAGTGCCATAAACAGGCATTAAAAAAGTGCCATTTTCCACGATGTACCGATCATAAAAGCTCTAATTGATTACCAAGTATCTCGCTTAAGGTTTTTGACCAGTAAAATGTATCAGCTTGATCAGCTTTGATTAGCTGTTTTGCCTGTTTCACGACTGTTTCACCATCTTATGGAAGCATGCGCAAATCTAAAGTCACGTGAAAGTTTTTGAAGAGAAATAGAAAACTACGCTCTCACTATTCTTTAAACAGAACCAAAGGGTAAACTGGATCTATTTGTCAATCAATAACATTCATGACAATTGTCTCGCAGTCTTCCGATCTGAGTCCATCGTGCAAGTAACATAGAAGTGATCAAATGCATGTAACAGGTTCCAGGAAGGTGTAAAAGCAACTGAAATAATCCCGGTATTCCATAGCGATCCTCATAGAACCTTTTGGCCTGTTTTTAAAATAATATTCAAGAGAAGATGAAAGTTAAAGCAAATTTAGAATTGACGGAATATTCATGCTCGCTTTCACTTTGTGCAAAAATAAAATGCGAACGTGAGACTGATGTAAGAAATGAGATGGATATTATCAAAACTGGGAGCTATTAAGCTTTCTTATTGCACTCCACCTTCCCCACCGCAATCAGTTTAGCTTTATGCTGTAGGTCGATGCCTCGGCTAAGATTAAGTCAGCCTCTTCCTTTATTAACGCTTTCACTTAGCTGCATTTACTGAGTTGGTCCAGCGCTCATTTTTTTCGCAATACCTCACGGATAAGATCATCCTGATTGGTTATTGGTGATGACACTCCTCGGCTTATAGCGCTACGATAGTTTGCTATGGCTTTGTTTACGTTCTTGAACTGCTTCTTAGTACTGATGTCATTTGCAATCAGACTTGTCCAGGGGTTCTGAACCACAGCACCCCCTGTTACATCAAGCACTGCAAGCGTTGTAATGGCCTGTTGTAAGCTTTCCATTGCTGCTTCCTTTTCACCTGTGTGACAAAATATAAAGAGTGAACTGTGTTCGCGTCAATGTATCGCGCAATGCCTTTTTCTGTTCGCGCTCTAAAAAAAGACATTTTCTTTGACGTTGATATTGTGGTAAAAAACATGAAAACGTAAAAATCGAAAGATGGTTTATCGTGGTCTGTACTCTTATCGACAACGAGTACGCGTCATTACTCTTCTCCCAAACATTTTTTTCGTATTGTTTCTGCTTGTTGAGCGAGTTTGCAAACGTTTTTGAAAGGAAAGTCTGACGCGTACAAGTTCAGGGACTGGACTACGTGTATCCCCGCCCTAATGAGTAATCTCAATTATAATCTTTCTGTTAGACACTATTGGTATAGGTAATCATACTGTTTCGAGCTCAATTTGGAATTAATTTGCACGAGCCTCGTGAGTGAGCTTTTTTTAAAACTCACAAGTGCAAATTAATTCCAAATTAATTCCAAATTAAACAAGAAAAACCGTATGATTACTTATCAATAACATTAACATGAAAAAATTCATGTGGAGGAAGTGCCGGAAGATCTTTCTTGAAGCCATTTTTTCTCAGTCGAGAAAACTTTTTTCAAAGCTTCATGGGCATGAAACGTAACTACATTAATAAGCTAACAATTGGTCGCTTGTGTTTATCTCCCTGTTGAAATTTTTAGAGCCGTCTTTATTTTTCTAGTCTAGTTATACTAATCGAAATAATGGCTGTTTGATTTACACTGCCTTTTGATGCAGCGTCAGCCTTGCAATTAATTCGGCTCATTAGCTAATAGGTTTTATGCCCTCGATAGCGATTCACTTAAAAGCCAAAACATGCCAACCTCTTTTCATCTGGTTGATAGCATCAATGGTAATCGCTCGGGAACTCATTCCAATAACAGTGGACTCCGGTGCCACAAACAGAGACACTTTGGTCAGCCTCTGTGTCCAGAACCCTGAGGACGCGGAGTGGACTGTTGCTGACAGCAAATGGAGGCACAGTACTGACAACCATACACGATCCACACGGAGCTTCATTGCCAAGTACTTCAAATCTTTAAGTTAACCTAAAAAGTTACCAGCTAGCAATGATTAGCGCGTGTAACTCTCAATGTTACGGCGTCACAAGATGGGAATCCCGCAAACAAATTGTGCGAATATGTATAGTAGAATCTTTTTCCGGGTTGTACTCTTATCATAAGCCCCGCCCCCCTTCCCCGAATAATAGTCCCACTGAATATAAGCCCCTCAAAAAGGGTCTTTGAAAAATACAAGCCCCAGGTGTATTTTCGACCCATTACAACTGTACTACAAAACCACAAAACCCTCCTTAGATTTTTAAACATTGTTTCTCTAAATTGTCTCTAGAGTGGGGTTTTGAAATTCTTCAATGAAATCATTGTGATTGTAGATTGCAAATGATTGTAGATTTCAAAATAGATTTTTAACACTCATAGCATCCCTATTTTAAGTATTTTTATTTTTTATTTGGAATGTTCTTCTAGTGTCCACAATTAACTAATATCTAGCTAAATACTCTTGATACTTAAATAAAGTTCAATCATTCGTTCATTCCGGTACACGCTGAATATTCTTATTTTTGTGTCGAATTTAGGCTAAAAGTCAGTATTCCTGTGAAATTCCTGTGAAAATCTCAACCTCGGATTTATTCTTAAGTACTCTTAAAATTCCCAAAATTTCAGCCTCGATCAGATATTCTTAAAAAAACATATTCCAATAAAAAAAATGTAGACGTTATCAGCTACTTATGGTAATTGCCAATTTCATATCATGTAACAGTTTGTGGGGAAACGTTCATTTTTTCTTTACCTTCTTACCTGAAAAGTATACACCTATTTCAAAAAACGTTGTCGGTTGGCGATCTGAAATCTGAAATCTGACACCGAGAGGAATTGAGGGCACGAGCTGTGAATTTTATTGAAATAGGTTTTAGTGTTAAATTAAGTTTTATCTTTTAGTAGTTTGCAATCAGTAAATAGCTAAATACAACAGCACCTTTGAGCGATGACCTGCGCTGGTGAATTGTCTGGCTCAGATCTCAGATTTCAGATCGCCGACCGACAACGTTTTTTGAAATAGGTGTAGCAATTTTGCGGTTGGTGTGTTTTCGCGTGACCTAACTTTTGCAAATTGACTTACCCTTTGATTGCAAATCCAGTCTTCTCGAGATTGACAAGGGAATGAACTGAAAGATTGTTCAATTTTTTCTTTTATTGCTGACTGAAGCCAAATAATGATATATTTATCACTAAAAAACCTTTGTCTAATGATTGGTTGTTCAGGTTGACTATGGTCCGTGTGCCTTCCGTCCATTTGATTTCTATGAAAATTAAAAAATCCAAAATCGATTTCAATTTTGCATTTTC
>JAAAQI020010127.1:0-10356 GCA_011800005.2 Stichodactyla mertensii | reverse complement strand
TATTGCATGATTCCTCTTGACCCACCCTTTTTCCCGTGCTTGAAAATGATGGCCCCCCCCCCCCTTTTTCCCGCCCCCCCCCCCCCCCCCCGGCATAAAAGATGAACGGTCTCTCGGTATAGGTCAATGAAGCGAGAGATATCTGGATTAGAAATCTTTTGATAAGTAATAGTTTTTATAAAAGAGAAGATTTTTTCCAATACTTTTAATATTCGAATCGCGACGGCAGAGAGTAACAAAGTCAACCGTTGCCATAGGCCATGATGCCCTGACAATCAACAAATAAAAAGGAAAAATTGTAAGACCAAGAGCAGTTCGTCGCAGTAAGAATTACGGGGCTCATCCCTATTATCAACGACCACGCCCTAAAATACTTGCAGTCGAACGTTTTGATTTTCCATTCAAATTTTAAAATATCGTAACTTTGTCCTTCTACAAGCACACTATAACAACAGACTTCAGAGAAATATCAACAAAAAAAGAGGTTTTTGCTATGATCTGGTTTTGCTTTCGAGTCCCTCGATTTCATTTTACTACTGGGTTTCCTGTGGATACCCACCCTTTTTCTACGCTATAGGTAACCGAGCCCTGTAGAGTGATGGAAGGATCTGGGTACAAGCTGGGAACACGAACACACGAGGACAGAAGAAAAAGAAGAGATTTTCTTGCGAAGTTTTTATTATTTTTTTTCACAGTGTTTCAACGAAGTATCCCTCTAACTTGCAGCCATGCTTCCAAGGTTACTGGTCGGCCGAGTAAGCCGTGTGTTATTGTGTGGTCGACGCTTGCTCGGTCGTCCTAACACCAGCACAAGATGGTGGTCTGTGTTCTCTGGTCTGTCAGCCACTACACGTGCAGTCTCTCACAAACACTGGAGGCAGGCTGCGTGTGCGTGCTCTAAAGTCTGTGCTTGTGGGGCTCATAAACTAACCCAAGGTACAGAGATAGATATGGTATACTGCTGCATTTTCATAAGTTTCTAACAAAAAGTAATTTATAATTGTGCAAGCAACGCTTTCCACTTAATATACCACTCTACCAAATCATCACACCTTGTATCTTTGTTCTGTTGTTCTCTTCATTTTCTTCATGTTGTACATATGAGGAGCATCGTATGGTGCTGCATCATATTTCAAACACTGATTAGATACTTGCATTTTCTCCGGTGGGGACTCCCTCTGAAAGGGATGGGAGTACTCATCATACCTTTAAGGGGTTAAAATTGTGAATCAATAGGTTCTTTAACCAAGTTAGATGATGACCTTCTAGGGCATTTGCTGGTAAATAAAGCTCCTTTTCAAGTAGTAAAAGGCTTTTTAAACTTTTTCAAGCTGATGACTTTAGGGACTGGTCAAAGTACAGGGGGTGGGCTGGAAAAAAAGAGGGGTTGGGCCATCATTTGCAAGCAAATGAAATGCAATACATTGAGAGTTATCAATTATTGTGCACCTGGTCAAGGGAGGGGCTACTTGTAATCATGCATGGACTAAAGGGTGGGTCAGTACTGATTCATTCATTGGAAGTTTTGATTTTTCCAGACCCCCCCTGTACTTTATGAAAAGTAAAGAATTTGTCATTCACCTTCTGATAAATACTGAGCAGTCACTCACTAGTACTGTACTTTGACAATGAACTTATTTCAGGAAAATAATCATTATGATGGTCCTCTTTACTTTGGGTGTAATATTTTCCCATTTCAGACCACATGTAATCCTCTCAGGAGTAAGTCTTTAAGGTTCATACATATTAATGTTCTTCTCAAGTGTTTCTGAAAAGCAAAGAGATAAAATCCAAGGGAATGACATGTGATCTGAAATGGGTAAACATTGCACCCAAGGGAAAAAGGTCTATTAAGTATCATTTTTTCAATGTATTTTGTCCTCAGGTGACAGTGATCTCTTAGGGTTTCTAAGTGATGAGATCAAATTTGAGAAGGATTCTGCAAAAGAGGTTCCAAAATCGGATATATTTGAGGTGTGCATTCCTGCATCCTAGGCTACTTTAATTTGAATCCCATTATTTTATCAATGGGAGAATGATTTTTTGGGGGGAGGGAGAGGGGGGACATAATAAAACAGGTCAAAAAGGGGGATCCCAAGATTTCAGGAGGGAAGTCAATATACTTTGTGCAATTAAATAGGGTGTGCTTTTTTGTGACTACAAAAAGGAGAGCCAGGTTTTTATTTCTTTCCCACTACCCTCCCACCCCACCCTTACCCGCCCCACCCTTACCCACATCACCCTTACCCGCCCCACCCTTACCCGCCCCAACCTTACCTGTCCCAACCTTACCTGTCCCACCCTTACCCGCCCCAACCTTACCCGTCCCACCCTTACCTGCCCAACCCTTACCCAGCCAATAGAGAATTAATGGTTGACTTGTCATACTTTGCTAAAAAGCCCCACTGAAACAGACAATACTAAGATATTGGAAATCCCATTATTTAATGATCTGGTTGATCTCTGTTTTGTATTTTATGTAATAATGGATTGTTTTGTCTTCAAATGATGTGTTTCATTTAATAATCTTTTAAGACTCCTAATTCATTTTATTTTTACAGGGAAAAATTGATGGCACCTTCATCAGCCTAGAGCGAGAATATAATGGTGAAAGGTACAGTATATTTAATATATATAAACAACTGCAATTGACTAATCTACAGTTATTTTCTCAGAATTGACACTGTAATAATACCTACATGCTGTATTCTTATTTTTGGTAGGATTGTAGTCAGTTTTGACCTCAACCAAAATGTCAATGAAGATGAGGCATATGTCAGTGAAAGTGAATCAGATGATGAAAAGTCAGGGAGCTTGGATGAACCAACCCAACTGGCAGGCGATGTAAGTGACTAGTGACAGATTGATAAGAGTAAATGGTTTGAACCCAGGAGTGACATTTGATTTTTCAAAGGTGATCATCCTGGTGAGTTTAGTCTTGAGAAAGACTGTTTTTGTTGGCAATTGACCTTTTGAAAACCTGAGCAGAAGTCATCTTCAGAATCTAGTAAGAAAATGAAAGACAGCACCATCGACTGTCTTTCGTTTTCTTACTAGACTCTGAAGATGACCTTCACTCAGGATGTCAAAACATCAGTTACCACTAACAAAAGTCTTTCTCAAGACTACACTCACCCAGAAAATCACATTTCACAATAAACTGACAGTTTGATGTTGAATTTAAAACTGAAATCTTTGCTTTATATTTAGTTACGATACATAAAGGTTTTGGAGCTGGTCTTGCAAGCTCATGGACCATTTTCCTCTTTGAAAGTATTTTTTTTCCCTGGATTGAATGCTTCCTTGGTTACAAACCCCAATTAGTTAAGTGGCCATGCTTGGGGAAATGACAGTTGCTGCCTACTCATAATAGGGACTATTAAGATAGTCAGTTTATGGCTTGGCTAACTAGCTGTTTATTAGGGGTGGAGGGGTGGGGTACATGTAGATGCTTGATCAAGACATTCAAGTTTGATTTTGAGATGCTTATGATGATGATGTTAGTACATTTATGAGGCTTGACTTTATATCTGGTATCAGTAAATACAATCAAGTGACATCTTTTATTGCAATTCTCAAATAGATAAATGATTTAATGATTTTAGATCATGAAAATCATCCACAACAATCAACTTTCTGAATTCCAATTGAAACATCAATGGATGAAAAGCCACTCTGTCATGGAAATGTCTTTAATTCCTTTATCATTTATTCTCATTCTTATTTTCATTTTCATATTAATTATCATTTTCATTTTCATCATCATCATCATCATCATTCTATGAAAGGAGATGTGTTTTGCATTACCTACCCTCTTGAAATACACCCTCATCAGACTCTCTCTACTCCTTAAAAATTTCAACTTCTGCTGCCAATATTGGAAGGGTGAGAAAATCTGTTGGAAGCTCAGGTGTTATATATCATTATTTTCAGATTGTGTCATATCCATATTTCAATGTTGATATCATTAAAAGCACAGTAAGTACCAAGACCATAATGTAAAGCATCACTGATGTTTTTATTGTCAGATTGTCAAAATACAGTACTATCAGTATTTGACAATGATGATCTATTATTATTCATATCTTGCAGGGTCAGACTTTGCGATTTGCCTGTGAATATAACCAAGGTGTTGTTCCCAAAGCTGAAGATGCTGAGGATGGGGATGATGAAATATTCCAGATTGTTAATGTAACCATTTTGAAGAGTTCTGAAGAAGCAGAATCCAAGAGTCTTTATTCAGCAGAAACAGAAAATCTTGACCCAGTGAGTTATCATTTTCTTTTACATGTGATTATGTTGACTGCTACAACGTGAATCATCAGTCAATCTATTTAAACTTGGGGGTTTCATTTACTAGTGTGTTTTGGGAGTGGAGGCGTTGGCAAAATCAAGTAGTCTATCTTTACAGCCAAACTGGATGTTCCTTTGACAACAACATTGCAACATTACGTCGTGACATTGTGTTTTGCATTTGCAGCTTGCTTTGATCAATTTGCAGACTTTACAAGCAATTTGCAATTTCATCTGGCAGTTTGTGTGAGAATGGTATTAGAGCTTAGCTCAGCAACAGGGCAGGAAGATGTATCATTATCATTAGAGGACCAATATTCAAGTTTTCATCCCTCAAAATTACAACAAAGAGCCCACTATAAATTTTAAGAAGGCATTTAGAAAATTCAAACAATACGCAGAATGTTTTAGCACTACTTTTGAAAATGTAGTCGTATTTGGTTTGTTTCAAATTCATTACTGAATCTTAGAAAGCTCTTTGCTGTAACTTTGAGAGTTAAAAACTTTGAATATCAGTCCTCTAAATAACATAATTATACAAGTTGCTGAGCTAAGCTCTTGTACTCAAACTGTAAGATATCTCCTAACCCACCCCACCCCCCTCACCACACATACATTTCCCTCCATGATGGACAAAAATTATGCCCAAGGTTTTGACACCCCTCCCCTCATCCCCACCCTTGATAAGACTTCCAAAAATTTGATAGCACCAAAACAGTGTAATGACCCCTCCACCATAAGGTGCAAATTGTTGTCATAATTGTAAAGCATTTTCCATTTGCTGATGGTGGGTCTTAAGGACTGTGGCATATTGATGGTTTTAATCCGTGAGGGTACCACAAGTAGGTGTAGGGCTTTCAAGCGTGACATTCCTCAACAAGAAAGTGACTTCTGGGTTCAAAATAGAATTTAAGCATTTCTGTGAAGCGTTATCTTTTTTCTTCATAGTAGGAGTTGTTGTACAAAACTCATTGTTGTATGTGAAGGGTCTATTGTGAATGACATTTTTGCTTTGTTCTAGCAGGCTTTGTGAAAAAATGGCCCCAGAAGTACGTCACAACCTAAAAGCTCTATACTGTTCATGTTATAACCATTGATTTTTTTTTTTCAAATTAAACCTTTTCTTTACAGAATCTCTACACAATGCTTCTAAATATGTTGTCTGAGAGAGGAGTTGACAACTCGTTTGCCCACTGGTTGTTAGAGTATAGTACAACATTAGAGCACCAGCATTACATTAAATTCTTAGAAGACCTCCAAGGATTCATCAAACAAAACTAAAGAAAAAAAAGTTATTCTTAGAGTAATTTCATGCAAGTTGGAAACATACAGCAAATACATGGACAGTATGATGGACAGGGTGTTAAAAGGGCTTTCCTCCATTTCTGTGAAATTTTTATAGACAATACATAGCTACAGACCTCGTACTGCTACATGTCTGCTGTATTTTGTCCTACTTATAATAGTCAGTATGTACATGGTTTTGACTGATTTGTTCTGAATGACAACTTGTGTAAAATAACAGTTTAGATATTACCATAGCAATTGTAAAAGTAATAGTGTCAACTGTCAACTCTATTGATTACAAAATGTGGCTCTTCTTCTTCCTCCTCCTCTCCTTCTTCTTCACTGCTTTGCCCTTGCTCTTCCATTTTGTCTAAGAAAATGTGAAAGCAGAATTATAGGATGACCATCAAATATTTTATACATGTAATGTATATGCAGTCGGAAACTGTAAAAGTGGGTGGGGAGAGAGTGAAGGGCTTTAGCCTCTCACACATCCATCCCCCCCCCACACACACATAGCCAAATCTAAAACTTTGTTAAAATTTTAAGATAGTCTATACAAAATTTTAAATCTCAGAGGTTATTGGTAGTAGTGAGAAATGGAATTTACACTTACCTTCTTTGTTTGTATTTTGTTTCATTTTCTTGGCAAGCAGTTTCTTTTGCTTTTTCCTTTGCCTATGTAAAACCAAAATAGCAACAAAAAGCTACAAAAACTGAAAGATCCCTGTTGTAAGGCCTGGACTTTAGTTTCAGTAAACATAAGTTCTGCAACTTGTACAAGATAGTGTCACACAACTTTGCAGCCCATATTTACTGGTCCTAAACCTTAAGGGTGTATGTAGTACTCATTATTTTGTCTTGTATACAAACCTTGAAACTGATGATCAAGGGCACTGGAGCATATTACTATCTACACACACATTTTTAGTACCTTTTTGCTCTTTTCTTGGCTGTTTTCTCTTCTGCTATTGCTTTATTTTGGTCAAGTTTCTTTTGGTATTCCTCCTGAAGTTCTTGCTGTTTTCAAAATAAAAATGCAATCACAAATTGGCACAAATTGGATTCCTCAGGGGGATCCAGGAATCAGAGAAGGGGATGGACCAATGGAAATGGGGAACCAGAAAACTGATTGAGCCAAGTTTGTAGGTATGACAAATAGTGATTCTTACACCAAGGTCAACCAGAGAGCTACTTTAAACTTCTCTCTGAATGCTGAACAATTTATAAAGAATACTAAGAATGAAATACCCTGCATTTCATCAGGTAACTTTGATTTTAGGCATGTAGTACAGTCTAAAGTGACCAACCTGTTTCGCTTGTCTTTCTAAATATTCTATTCTGTTGTTTTCTCTTCTTCTTGTCGCTCTATAGACATGAAACTCTCCACTTCCAGCACCAGCACTTGATCCTTTCCATCCAGCAACAAATTATTAATTTAATATCAAAAATAATTAACTTGAATATACAGAATGAATAAATAACTTAGTACCCTCCAAGTTGAAATATGGGTTTCCTGTAGAATGTAAAATACAGGAAGCCCAAAGATCTAAAGAGAGGCATAATCATGGTATTATTTCAAATTAACTAAAAGAATTAGATGTAATGCATTCAAAATTAGAAATCTGTCTCGATAGTTTTCTGGTAGTTTTGCAATAGTATCCTAAGTTGACATCTTACCCATCACAAATCTTACGAAATCTTTTGGATCTGATGGCTTCCATTCTTTAGGTCTTTCAGGCAAGTTATGACTCCTGTCCTAAAAAGGACGAAAATGAACAAAGGACAGAAGAAAAGTAATAAGCTTATAAGCTTAACTAAGCTGAAATTTTTTAAAAATTGTAAATATTTAAGTTCATTTTGGTCTTTTCAAGAGATAATTCAAAGACTTTAACATCACGTACTGGGTCTTTCATTAGCTTTTCATACTGCAATCTCTGTATCTCCAGGGCTGTTTTTGGTACGGTAGGTTTAGCAGTTTCTTTCTCTGTTTCGTCTTTCTTCTTTTTGTCAACTTCGTCCGCCATTTTGAATCTCTTACTAGTCCCAGTACCTTACCAAAAAAAAACACAGGAGTCCCAAGCAAAACTCTCTCAGTTTGCTCAGATGATGTGTATTTTGCTCCTAAAATAAAAAACATTATGGAGTGTAGATTAAAAGACGGTGCTATTTGGTATCTTTATGACTATTTACCATGTTATTGTCATCAAAATCTGAATTTTTCATATAATTTTGTTATGTTCCTTGCTTATCACAGGGAACCCAAGCTTGGAATTTGTGAATTGTAAATTTGTGAAAACAAAAATGCTGTAAAATTTTCGTAGAGCATTTACATACCCTCTAGAGTGTTCTCAATAGCTTTTTATAAAAGTGAATGTAAATGGTATACGAAATTTTTTACAGCATTTTTGTTTTCGTGTTTTTTATTTTCTTTCACAAATCCACAAAAATCCAAGCTTGGGCTCCCTGTGATAGTATTATCTCATAAAATATTCTGATCTCCTTTACCACAATAAATAAAACCAATGCAAAATAAAAATGGAGTCCAAGGCGGCCAGTGTGTGTGTAGCTGCTGCTGCTGTTGCTGCTGGATTCTACATCTATTTTGGTCCATCGAATCCAGAAAGAAAGAAAAATAAGAAAGGTTGGTAACTCGGGGATAAACACGTTGAGGAAAACTGATTCCAAAAGCCAAAGAAATGATAGAAAAAATTTCAGCTGTTTTGGAATGCAAATCTTTCTTGAACATTTGCTTCGTAGATGCTACGAATATTGATTCTAGCTTGATTTAATCTCAATCATTTGTGATCAAACCTTTTTTTTTTCTGATGGTTTTCTTCGTGGACATGGCATGAGCTTTATAAACGTATGCTGTCTATGAAAATCAAAACTTAAGATACAGGGGTATTAAAATCAATGGTAAACCAAGAAACATGATGGTGATATACTGTAAGTAGGATGATTTTGAATTATTCAGACTTTCCGTGAGGAAAACCATCATTTGTACCAGAATTAGGAAACAGAATTCTGATATATTTGACATTTTCCACAGAGACCCTGACTTTATTATCCTAGCTTTTTAAGTACATATTTTTGTCCGATTTACTAGTAAAAGCCTTTTTGTCTATCTGTTTCGATTTAAAAATCTAAAACCCAGAACTCTGATTCAATGTTGTTTGCCAAGAGGCAATATTCATACATGAATATTACTTGAAAACTGACAGATTGTGTATGTTCCACTAGACAGATTTGGGGATTAATTTTCATCATATCTCAGTCTACTTCATGGCTTATGATTTTGGAGGACATTCTCAATTCTTATGATTAACAATATTATGTATTGTGTTTTTTAGGGCTGTGTGCTGGAATGTGTAATCTTGGCAACACATGTTTCATGAATTCAGTTTTTCAGGTATTTTCAGTTTTCATTTGATCAAGAATGTAAAATCGCAGGAAGCCCAATTAAGCTCTGTGTTCATGTGTCTATAACAAAAATGTATGTGAAAATAGTCATTTCTGTGTTTAAAAAGCATTTTTGGGAGACTGGGAGACTGCAAAGGCAGGGGGGGGAGGGAGGCTGGGGGGCTATAGTCCCCTCACTTTTTTTAAAAAAAGAATTTGTCAAAAATAAAGTTTGTTTAAAAATTTAATTTTCACAAGATTTTTTTTGCATCTACTTAATTTTCAAATGCTAGCCCCTCCCCCCCCATGCTAGAGTTTAATTTTCAAACACACATTTGATATTGGGAAGCATAGCAGCCTGCCATTGTAAAAAGACTAAAATGACCACATCCAAATGGATGAATTACTGAAATGAAAATTTATCTGCAACATGTATATATAGACCTTAACTTATTACATGGTTGAAACAATTCCCTGCATGGCCTTACATTCACTTCAGATTGAGTTGACACCCAGAAATAAGCTTGTAATAAAAGTCTATATTGGTTTAACCTGAATTGGGGGACTTTTAAACCCCTATTGCTTTCCGTAATATTATATCTACTAGCTTTCTGTAATATTATATCTATTGCATGATAGGTTAAATTGTATTATTTTATGTATAAAGGTCATATTAAGTCTTTGAAGGGAGTTGAAGAAATAAATTTTCCCCTCTCAAGTGAAGTGCCAATCCTGACAGTATCTCTAGCAGATCTGCAGATAAAATATTGTGCTGGGATGGGTTAAGGGGGAGGGAGGGTCTACCAGATGCCAATGAACTACAATCCCTAGGAATATTATTTTAAAGAGGAAAAACCTTGAGAGCAAGTCTAATTTCTTACCCAAAATCTTAGATCCAGCCATGTTACGTATTATTGTGCAGACCCTCAAACCATGACAGCTTTACACTTTTTCAACATTAAGTGAAGAGCTCCCAGTTTGAGTGTCCACACATGATATTTGATCAAGTGACTTACACCTGCAGGTCACATGGCATGCTCTTGCCATCCAACACATTTTTCCATACAAATCCTATATTAAAATTTTCAATTTCATATTTTATGCCATTTCTTCAGTGTCAAATATTGTGAGCTGAAACATCACCTTACTAAGATGGTCTTTTCACTTCTGGAGTTCATTTTGAACTGGTGATTGATTGAAGGGGATTGTGGTCACATGCCCTGTTAGTGCAAATCCATTGTTAGAGCAGATTTCGTATGACTGTGAAAAAGTCGCGGCACGGTCCTTGCCGTAAGCATGCCTTGCCGCGACCGTGATGTTTTCTAGAACTCCAAAGTTCCTTGCCGCGCCTTGACCGTGTCCGCGCCGTGTTCG
>JAAAQI020010016.1:0-20068 GCA_011800005.2 Stichodactyla mertensii | reverse complement strand
GTAAAGATTCCTTACGAAAATCAGGGTAGTTTGCTGGTTTCACTTGCCGAGTCGTTACACTGTTGTTGTAACACAACTTGTTCGCGTCCGAAGTTCACAATGTTTCTCTTACTTTATTCACCTTTAGATTGATATAAAGTTTTTAGAGATAAAAAGTGTGTGTTTCGATAAAGATTTTGACAACAAGTAAAGATTCCTTACGAAAATCAGGGTAGTTTGCTGGTTTCACTTGCCGAGTCATTACACTGTTGTTGTAACACAACAACTCGTTCCCATCTGAGGTTTGCAATGTTTCTCTCACCAGCACTTGCATATTTTTTTCTTGTTTAGTATATTTACTGTGTCAAACTATTTTAAAATAGGTTTCAAAGGTTTCATAACTTATTTGAAATATTTTTCATACTTAGGCAAACCTAAGTTGACGAAATGATAGTAGTTCAAATTTGCTGGTGGAACCTCGATCTTTGTTTGATCGTTCGTATTATGAAATGATTGCAAAATAAATATTCTAAATTTCAATGGCAAAATGTTCAAATAGAAATTTACTGCTGTCAATAAAATCTTATTTATATTACTGGCAAACATACTTCAAGAAATTAATCCATCTAAGTGAAGTCGGGCGACTTGACTACGATTCCGGGTGAGTTGACTCTGGGCGATCTGACTCACGGGCAACTTAACCAGATTCCCTTGAAACATTTTTATTAAACAAAATGCTAGAATAACCTTTCAGCTATTACTAGGAACAGTGTTTTGCTTTTGGTTGCTGAAACCATTTACAATCTGTGGACTATACTGAATACAGCCTATTTGAGCAAAATCACCGCCAATCATAAAAAATACCTACTTTTTCAACATCGCATAGTTCTATAACCAATACAGTGACCCCTTCTTTTTTTCTCAGTTTTTGACTTGCCTAACAATGATCTTTAAAAGAAAAAATTTTTAAGAAAATTCATTAATGAAATCTAAGGCTCCAGAACTACCTTAAGTCTCCCTAATACATGTACCAAATTATGAACTGGGTTAAAAATTCTAACCCAGGTCAAAAAATTCCACCTGACCTAGAATTTTAACCTGTAACATACACAAAAATGGCTCTTGTTTGACCCATAAAGCATTTTGTTTTAGCTTTTTTGCATTAAATTTGTGGGGCACTTTGCATGAGCACAACAGTTCTCATGTTCAAATGACAAGAATAAGAAACCAGTGAATAACATTTAAAGTTATTTCAATATAGTTGTAAGGTTTTAGTGAATCCAAGAAAATGAAGTTGCCTTAAAAATTGAAAATGAACTAACAAATGAATGAATGGATTGGTGGATAGATAGATGAATAAATGAATTGATATATAGATGAATGAATGGATGAATTCACATCCTGGCACTTTGACATCAGGGGAGCCATCATTTAATATACAAACCTTAAGAATTTTAAAAGCATCTCTGTTTCCCATGGCTCTTAAAAAATTTTGCTAATTAGTTTTCACTTAGTAGTCAGTGTTTCCAAAATAAAAATAAAAGACTGTCTTGACATCAAATTCATTAGCATGTGAAATGGAAAACCGTAAGGCACATCATTCAAACAGTATAAGTTTTGGGGTCATTGAACAGCTTACCTCCCATACTGTAGAATCTATACTGAGAATATTCTCAGATACATTATAGGCACAGTTTGATCAATACCTGTATGCTGCCAGCAATGGTGCTTGAACAGAAGAACCATCATAAACATATAAATGATCCCAGCTACACTCTGTAGCAAAATGCTCTAAAACAAGCTCTATACTTGTATTTGGGCTGTTGACAAAAACGTAAGATTCAAAATTAACTTATTATTAACAAAATTTTTATTTGTTAATAATATCTAGATACTTAGTTATACCAAATAAAATAAAATGGGAATATACAATGGAGTAACAGGAAAATGATTTTAGAAATGAGACATTTACAACTACATTATCATATCAGTCCTCAGTCTTCATTTAAATGAAACTGGAAGAACTGTAGTATAAATGCCCTGGAGCCTGCATGCTGTCAAATTTAAATCTTATTCCTTGTTGTAAATAACTAATATCAGACAAAAAAGAGACAGACCATACATGTATGGTCCACTTAAGATTATCTTAACAGTAGATTTAAAAAGGAACTCACCTATTTGACTCTATGAGCCACATGCACCTAGAAGATGTCTTATATTTCCATGGGCCATCCGTTATGATCCCACTGTCAGCTGTAAGCCTGATAGAAGAATATTATCAATATCACCATCATCAGGAAGTGGTTAGAAAGTAAAGTGGGGTTTGGTCATGAAAAACTGGGGGTGGGTCACCTTTTTTGAGGCTGAAATAAGGGGGGGGGTCATGAGAAAATATGTCACTCATAGAGTTGGCTTATATTTTTTTTGAGACAATAGGGACCTTAAGCATCTGGGACGTAGATGTCCAGGATGTTGACTGGAATGTAATTATCTGCCCTTGTGTGTAATGTGCATGTCTGAATGCTGACCATTGTGAAGCTAAACCCCTGTCCTGAACGTGAAATTTGCTCAGTTCACGTTCTCGAGAAGATGAGAGAAAACTCTTCACAAATCCTCGGTCTAAATTCAACGTCCCAGACGTCTACGTCCCAGATGCTTAAGGTCCCTAATATATAAGGGGTGGGTTGGTACTTTTCAGCCTCTATACAACTGAATATTTACACCCCCCTTACTATCTGAACAGTCCCTCACCACTTAATAATCTGGAATAATCATTTTATTGAGGGAATCAAGCATGGCACAGTGATAGTTCACTTGCCTCTCACCTCTGGGGTCTCGGGTTTGATTCCTGGACTCTCTCAGAGTAGAGTTTCTTGTTGGGTCTCTTCCATAATTTGCAGGGTTGTTTCCTCCCTCTACAAAACCCAACATGCTAAATGTCCTGGACAAATCAACATGTGAACTAGCCTTGCCCAGAGGTTGTTACAGAGTTTGACAATATTAATGGGTTTTTAATTGTTACCAACTTCATCATCTAATTCACAGTTCCCCATTACCATTAAATCATTCTCATTGCCAACTCATCTACACTTAACTCCTTTACAAACCATTGCTGTAAAGGGCCAAACAAGGCAAAACATTTGGTGGATTCAAGCACATAAATGTACAATTTATATGAGAAAAAGGAATGTAAAATAAAGTGGTTTTATCTGGTAATACAGTTTCTTTACAGTTAAGCATTTCTTTACAAGTAGTTTATTATCATGTCTAATGCTACTGTTAATATTTGATATTTAGTCTGGAATTCAAAAGATTATACATTTTTTAAAGAAAGTAAATGACTAAATAAGTAAATGAAACAAAGACAAGGAAGGAATAATTCTAAACATCACTTTGTTATTCATTTTCAAGAAATGTCTTTCAAAAAATAATTTTTTGAAGGGTAGTATTGTGCTGCCAATTGAATTAACCCCAAAATTCCTAAAGTTTTAACGCTTGGTGTAAATCATATAGATTTTTCCACAAAACGTTTATTTCCAACAGCATATTATACGATGCAGTACAGTACAAAGGCTTGCTTACCCAATCAAAACTAGCTCACCGTGAATATTGACTGTACATAATAATCCTCTATCCCTCCTATTATGCTTCCGTAAAATCGTACAGAAAAGTCCCCGAATGTTTAAAAATGACTTTCAATGACCATTGCTCTGTGTATTTCAATCGTAAAGACGCTATTCTTGCTCTTCTTTCATTGGGAAATTTTACAGAGACTCAGTTCGCGATAACTTTTTGCACGCTAAAAGCAAAGACGAAAATACATAGTTATTTTTCCGATAAGGACAACAGACATTCTCTAAAAGACCTGACGTATTAGACACGCCTTTTATGCTTTTCAATTGAAACCGAAACTCATAACGTTTGATTAACTTTGGGGATTTCAGTAAATGCTGAAATGTTCAATTATTATCGAAATAAGGTCGGTATTGGTGGCGTGTGTATAGAGTTGCTCCAGAGAGTTGCTCTGAGTTTCATGACAAAAGCGTATTAAATAAGTAAAGAGTTCCCTACTTTTCACTTAGAACGGAAGATGTTATTTCTCAATGAAGTCTTGTTTGTATTAAATCACAATTTAGCTTTTCCTGTGGTGCTTTGAGTGCAATAACACAAACCTTTGACGACAGAACTGGCATCTTTCTCCAAACCATCCGTCTTCGCAAATACAAGCGCCTGCCAATTTGTCGCAGTGGCCCCTCCAGCAAGTGCATTTGGTTTTGCTTTTACCTTCCAAAAGTATCGCAAGATATATACAGGTCAATACTACGAGAAAGGCAGTCGTCCCCGATCTACCAACCACAAACATGGCGACATGGCTTCCCGAGTTGTTTGTTGAACTGTGTGATGTCTCGCTAACCCGCGGGATTTTCGCGGGAAACGCGGCAGCCGTCTCACATAATTTTCCACCCAGTGATCTTCTTATCCACAAGCCTTCGCGCGACAAATTATGTCCATTACTGTGTATCGGGTCCATATTTTGTATTTGTAAAATTACGAGCACATAACACTGCAGATAAGAGTCTTTTTCAAGTCCATAAATTTTGCAGTCAGTCAGGGGTGGAGGTCGAGGGGGAAGGGAGGGGAAGGGAGGGGAAGGGAGGGGAAGGGAGGGGAGGGGGGGGCAACCTTTCTCATCATTCCTAAAACTCAGCTTCCATTACCTTTCACCTCTCTACTAGCTTTTGAGTGCTAAATTAGGTCCTGTTTATATGGAGGTGAGCCAGCCTGGTAAGCAGGCTGGCCTTGCTGAGATGTTTTGTTTGCATTTATGTGAGAAAATTAGGCCTGCTAACCGGGATGAAATCAGTTGTGTGATTGGTCAGCGCTTGTTTCGCATGCACAGTAGAAACATTTTCAGCTCAGTTTATCAGGCTGGCTTGTTTATACTGAGAACTTTTCAGCCCACTTGCCAAGATATCAGTGCCTTCCAACCAAGGTTTTGGTAAGTGAGCCACTGAGTCTGCCTTCTCAAATAAATGCACTGAAATTTTTACAAAGAATGTAGGCTGAACTGAGATCTCAGTGAAGTGGGCTAGCTTGCCTCCATATAAACAGGGCCTTAGTTGAAACACCTAAAATATGTTTGGAATGTTAGCATTGTGTTCTGACACATACAAGAATGTATTAGAAATGAAGGACATAATTTAGGTGTTCACAGATTTCTTAGTTTGACTGTATGCATGAAGTTTTTGGCCAACCCCTTTTCTTAGTGTTGATGGCGTAAAAATTGATAACCACCCTTGACTAGCACTCGTTTTCCCTTGACCTAATCCATGCCCTTATTTACAGGCTGCATAATAATTATAACAATTATTAACAATTATTGTGACCCACCCCCCCTCTTTTTTATGAGCCCACCCCTGCTTTACTTCATGACCAGTCCCTAACCCTTGAAGGGAGGGGTAAGGTAGATGGGAAGGGTTTGAGTAAGGGTATTCTAAGCAGTATTTGGGCTAATTCCACTTCAAGATGGAACTTCATGAATAAGACCCTGTTTAAGAGAGGATGATTCTCAAACTAGCATTTTCCTTGTAGATGAATCAACCTACTGGCTATATATTAATCACTTCCAGGTGATCTCGCTACAAAGCATACAAATTATTATTTGTCAAAGCAAACAGTTTCTAATACCAGTTTAAATAGTGGCAAAATTCTCAGTGATTCCATTAGAAGGACAAATAAACCTCGAAAACAAAACATAATCTCAGCTTATAAAACTTCTACTTTCTTTCATAAAATTCCATCTCAAAAGATGCCATTTTTAAATTCATAATACAACTTTTTATGTGACAGAAGTGATTCTGATTGGCTAATACTTAGCCAGAAGTGCACATGTGAGGTCACCTGGTTTCTGTTTACATGCACATTCAGCAGGCTTCTTTTGAGTACTAGGATCTTCCCAGCAGTAGGATAATCCTGTTTTACAGATGGGAAGATCCTAGCACCAGGGATAATGTTCACACCTCATTCCCCATGTAAATGAAAATGTAGAGATGACTCGTCTACTGGGAAGATCCTAGTTCTAGGATTATCCTCCTTCCATGTAAACAGGGCCTTTTTGTGATGGGTCTAGAAATGAAGCTTGTTACGTTGTACAAAGGTGGCACATTTTCCACAAAAGAAATGTGACTCCCCTCCCCAAAAATCAGAAAATGATTGGCCATACATCCATACATATCTTACAATAAATTTTTTATTTAATGTTTTTGTCAGGTACAAATCAACTCCATTTTTACAGTCATAAATTATTCTTAAATCTCTGTCAATTACAAATAAGAAAATAGAATTTCCAAATTCAAAGGTAAACTGTACAAAATCTGTGATCCCTCTGACTTATTTACTTTTATAAATTACTGAACTATACTTACAAATTATATCTACAGTATATATCTTCAAAATTACATTGAATAAATATGGTACTTTTTTTGAGGGAAATTATTATGGCTGTCATGTGAGTTAAAACAACCTGTCAGTAGCTAATCTGCAAACTTGAACAAGAAAAAAACTCAATGAAGTCATGTGCCCAGTAAATACTTTGAAAAATAGGATTTTTGTCTATTTTTAAATGATTAAAAATTGATACACAAATATGCCAATTTTTAAGTAACAACCCTACCATTACTGTACCACAGAACATTTTATTTTAACCCTACCAGAACATTTTATTTTAACCCTACCATTACTGTCCCACAGAACATTTTATTTTAAGTCCATGAATCTGAAAGAATCACCTTATTTAACCTGTGAAACAGTTCAGGGTTTGTGCTGAGATAAAAATTTAAAATTCCAGGAGTACTCAAGGACCCAAATATGATTTTTCAAGCACATGGTCTACAAAATGGGCCCTTCACAGTCCTCCTTGTTTAGGGAAAGAAACGCCTGCTATATTATCAACTTTTACATGTGAATATTTTCCAGCAGCAACTGCTCACAATTTCCTTGTCATTTATATTTATATTAAAAAACTTCCATGAACAGAAATATTGGAATCCTTTTCTATTGTTAGCAAATTCAAGGAGTTTTTAAGGAGTTTGATCACAAATTCTAAAATTCAAGGGCTTTTCAAGTGCTCTTGAAAACCAAAATTAAATTCAAGGAGTTTTCAAAGAGTTTATGGAGTAGCACGAACCCTGATAGTTATTTCTCTAATACATAAGTAGACATCAATTCCATCATTATCTCTCAAACATTAGACATAAGGATAACATCCAGTTCTACAGGTTAAATAAAATCACTCTCATCTACAATTTCTGATGGCATTCTTTATGTGGGTATGGAATCCAACGATATGAATAATTAATCAAAAATATTAATCTCGTGTATAAATCTTACATATCAAGATGCACATTTTTAGTCACAATTACATTTTCACCCAATTAATATAAAAGTTTTAACCAACATTTCCTATAATTTATGACTTTTCCTTCAATATAAATGTACCTGACACACATTGAAGAGAATAGACAATTTTGTAACAGTATAAAATGATTAAATATAATGCTAGAAATATTTAACGTAGCACTTTTCATGCCAAAGTAGATTTTGGTCAGGTGAGATCTATCTGAGACCTATCCAGAGGCCTGCAATCACTCACAGCACAGTATTTGTGCCATATTAATTATTATGTCTTAGTTACAAGGGCAGATCAGAAAGTAATATTAATCTTCCAATTCCTTTTTATCTTTTTTTCCGCAAGGGAAGGGGAGTTAAGAGACTAGCAGGCTTCTTCTGTGCCCCTCCACAGTTTCACTACAAATTCATGCATTATGTACTTCTCTCACCAATAAAATCTACTTTTCACTCAATATTAACACTACTAACATTATCCATGCAACATTTCATTAATGCATAGCAAAGCATGATATTATTCTTGAATGTCAGCATAAAGAAAAACCAATGCCAGCTAGACTGCTAGATGAATAGTCTGACAATCCCAAAGAAAACAGCAACAAACATATCTAATAAAATGCTGCACAAGAAGAGGCATAATTAATCATCAAGAATGTGAATTAAGCCATCAATTGTAAATTTCATTTCGGCACACTACAACAAAGCTTTGATATTAATGATAATATATTTAACAATTAGAGTTTGAGTTTTCTATTGGCTGATAGTTGACAAGGACAAAGCCCAAGTCAACTATCAAAGCTGAGAGAAAACGAGAATGAGTAGTCTAATTGTTTTTATTAGTAAAACTCCATTTTTGTTTCTCTGGAGTAACATTTTGTAAAAATTATTCAATATCTTCACTTATAAGTTCTTTAAAACACATCTCTGGAAAGGCCACCATCTTGAATTTTCTCTACTCACCGTCTAGAGTAGAGTAGCCAATCAGAGCACACAATTTGCATTAGAATACTGGTACCGGTAGATTTTTACTAATTATAATTATTATGTGTATATAAGTATTGCTCATACTATTTAAATTTTGCAAAGCAATTCTCACCAATATATTCTAAAATATCACTTTCTCACTCTTTAATAATACTTGCTTTAGTATCAGTTATCCCTGACCTAAAGTGGCAGCTCAGTGCAGTGCATTTTCCCCAAAATATATATATTTTGTACTCATGGCTATCCCTGATTTCACTCATTATACAGCTTTTGAAACCTAGTTTATAAATATTGCATCTGTAAAGTTGTTATGAAAGTATTTAGCTTGACTTCTGTCATATGATAGACCAAATCAGCTAACATGTTGCTATTCACGTTTCCACCCAATTCAAATCTTTTGGGAATAAGATTCTTTGTCTTTTGTATTTC
Source organism: Stichodactyla mertensii (assembly GCA_011800005.2). Taxonomy (NCBI): domain Eukaryota; kingdom Metazoa; phylum Cnidaria; class Anthozoa; order Actiniaria; family Stichodactylidae; genus Stichodactyla; species Stichodactyla mertensii. The sequence goes on along the minus strand of JAAAQI020010016.1, from coordinate 11,269 downwards.
AGTATCACATTGGAAATGATGTGGAAATTTTTGGAACTTAAGTTTTAATAGGCCATTTGCATGATGGCATAATTTACTACCAAGACCATAATGCTTTGAGTGGCTAAGATCTGAATAAGAAAGCATTTTGACAAAGCATTCTGGTAGTGATAGTAAAATGATGCCATCATGCAAACGGCCTATATATTCCCAGAGGTTTTGAATTGCGTAGAAACATAAATAGCAATGTGTTAGCTGGTTTGGTCTAAATTGGTCCTTAGTGAGGGAAAAAAACAGAATATCTGAAATTATTTAAAATCAATAAAATCTCTTTTCATGGATGTATATAACTGTGATCATAAGATGAATGCTTATTTTTATCTGGTTATCAATCTCTACAAGGAATGAGTTTTTATAAATATTTATTCTTTACTTCACAACAAGTTCAAGTTGTGTAAAAAAATTCTTTCTTCCTTATAAATGACCTCTTGACCTTTGTATGCAAATTGTCCATTTCAGACCATGTGGCATTCTCTTGGGAATTGATCTTTCATTATGAAAATGTTAACCTATCAACATAAGAAATAATTTAATTCCCAAGAGTGACATTACGTGGTCTGAAATGGGTAAACAAACAACGAAGGTATGGAGGTCTATTAATTTGCTAAAATCATCAACCTGTAAATAGTTTTTTCAAGAATTTTCATATCTAGGCAAGCAACTTGATTGAAGCCTGACCTAATTAATGTAGCTTATGAAAGTCTAGAAAACAAAACTGTCAATCTCTCTTCTGTCATTTTCCAGAATTAGTTTATTTCCATTGCAGAGTAATAAGACATATATAAAATAGTGTCTTTACACGATATTGTATAACAATTTAATTTATTATTATCAATATCATTAAGTCAATTGTGTTTCTGCAAGTATACTATGTTGTGCACGTTTTAAGCTGCCACAGATTTCATCCAAAACTGGCAAAATTCCAAAGACGTTCTATGCCATAAATCTTTGCAATGATGTCACACACACACACACACATACTTCACTCACACAATCCTTATGCTCCAATAATAATAATGATGATGATTATACTTGTAATCATATATGATATACTGGTATTAAACAAGGTTAAACCATTATACTTATTCCTCTGTTGACACTAAGATATGTTATCAATCTTGGAGATATTATACATTAAAGGGCTTACGTCTATACTTCTAGCTGCTCTAGAAATGTCTCTCTTTTATTTATGGCATATATAATAATCAATTCAAACACATAGGGTTATGTTGGATCAGATGTTGAGTTGAAAGTCCACACCTTGAAATCCTGGGGTTGCATTGGCTGTTGCCTTTAAAACTGATTCAACAAAGGCAGTCAGGTGACCAGCAACTACTTGTTCACCTGTGTAAAAAATGATAGTTTCTTAGGGACCGGTCATAAAGTGGAGGGGGGGAGGGGGGTGGGCTATGAAAAATTGGGGGTGGGTCACTAGTTTTTAATACATTAAAAAGGGTGGGTCAGGGAAAAAAATGCACTGCATTAGGGGTTAGCACTAGGTTTTTCTGTGCCACTCCAGGGGTGGGCTGCTCCAATTTTGTCAAATAACTCGGGGGGTGGACCACTGAAAACCAGTACTTTAAAAACATTTTCATAGCCCACCCCCCCTGTACTTTATGACACCGGTCCCTTATAATAGGTTGCACCAACTGACCAACCAGTGCGAGGTATAGCTTAGACTAAATAAAAATGGTAGAAAACATCCTGCAGTCACTTTCAATGCACTGTGTTGTGAATGGGCATGTCTGCACATTTCAACTGCATGATCAGTAATCATGCATACAGTGACTGGTATAGTTATCATATGACTGTGGAATGGTACACAGCATGGAATTCACCAATTGGCCCCACCAAAAAGTTCAGACATTGTTATCTGATTTCCATACAAATGTATTAACTTTTGAAGAATATTCAACATGAATTGTTTATTTGGCTCTCTCTGGCATAAATTATAAAATCTGATGTTTTCAAAGAGTTTGAGTGGAAAATGAGCTGGATGGCAAGAGCTTGACATCCAACACATTTTCCAATACAAATCCTAATAAAATTCTAAATCTTATATTTCATGCCATTTCTTCTGTTTCAAACGCTTTGAGCTGAAACTTCACCTTTTTACTAATAGCAAGGTGCTCTTTCAATATCTGGAGTTTATTTTGACACAAGAGCTTGATTAAGAGAGTTGTGGTTATGTGACCATCAGTGCATATGGTCAATTGACTTGGACTCCCTTCTTTTTCTCCCTAATCCCTTCTATTTCATCTAAGTTGCATATTGTATCATAACGTTGTTGTTCAGTGAGTAGAATAAAGCATGCTGTTGTTGTTAAAAGTCATCTGATAAATATTGCCAATTTGATTCCATTCTATTGTTTCATATAGTCATAAAAAGTATATATAATATGTACTGTTTAATAAATGAGCAGGAGTGTTTTATCAGGTTTAGAACACAAGGCATAGCCAAGTGGTTTAAGACCCGATAAAACATGATCTGGGAGATTATTGAACTGAGCTTACAAAACATCTCGGTATATAGGTTCTTCTGAATTTTTTTATAAATGAACCAAATTTGTCAAAGAAAATCTAAGTTAAAGTTTATGCATATGAAGACAATGTTTTATCAGATTTAAAACCTCCTCCATGGTCTATGACTACTATTGTGTTCCCCTCATTAATTATTCATGAGTTTTTTAATGGTATATACTTCATCTATTTTTTAGATAGAACTGTTCTTACCTACTGTTGAATGTATCAGGTTTTCAACCTTATCACTTAAATCTCCACTCATTGTGAACCCTTCTGTGTCCTGGATCATCACAGCTTTGACTTTCTCAATCAATGAAACCAGGCGTTCTATAAATCAAAGGAAGTATATTTCTAAGCACGTGCATGTGGTAAACAAAACTATCACCATTTGGCAAACACAAATAATTATAAATAGGCATTAAAGAAATAAATATTAGTTACTGGTTAGTACTAATTATGTTGCCTGCAAATAGCATCACTGCATGTAGCTGTACTTGATATATTCTGCTAGTTAATGATATTAACCATGACAGACTGAAGCCATGGAATAAACTAATGGCAAAATTTCAGGCATACATAACTTATTTTCATTAATTTATAGTGTTAATTTAAAAATGTACTTAAAGTGCATACAACCCATTTTGCAATATTCTCAGAATTGATTCTATGTGAAGTGACTTGTTGAATGACCAAAAACATTTATATAGTTTGACTGCTGCTTCCTGATGCTATAAAGGTTTATTCATGCCATATGCTAATGCTGTGACGTATGAGGAGGAATCATTAAAAATACAAAACTAAACTGGTACATAAAAAATAAAATTTGAAAGTATCTCTATTTTATGCAGGCCTTCCACAAAAATTATAACTGATTAGTTTGCACAATATATCCAGCATTTTGAAGTACAAGGAACAATAAATAGGTATAAATTCCTTCTCATATGTCATTTGGTCATTCAAAAAATCACTTCACATAGAATCAATTCTGAGAACATTGCAAAATGGGTTATATGCACTTTTTAAAAGCTCCAACAACACAAGTAGATAAATAAGATTTAAAGTGCACATACATTTAAGAAAATCAAATTTTATCTTGAAGCAAAAATCCTTTTTTGATGTGGTATGAAATTATCTTACATTATAACAAATTATAAAATAACTACTAAGAATCTCACTTTCTGATTGGCCAAGGCATGTGCTTTATGAGAGCACACTTGTTTTCTATTTCTTCAACAAAGCATGGAAGGTTCTAGAAGCTGATTAAAGATCAATACTCACGTTGTTCCAGCTCCAGGCCGTGTAACTTTAGCTTATTAGATTCATGCTGTGCCTTCTTTTTCAGTCTGCAAGCTCTGTTGGAGACATTAGCAAAAAAACGAGAGATAATTATGAAACAAAATAGCTTGCTCACCAGCAATATCCTAGACTGATTAGCAATAGGCCATTTCAAATAATTTTGATTTGACCACCACCACCAGAATACTTTGTTATTAAGATTGTTCTACTCTCCTGGGAATAAGGAGACAATTGGTAAACTTTGCCAGACAACATAAGCCACTCAAAACATTCTGGTTTTGGTAGTAAATTACACCATCATGCAGAAAACATGTCCTATTCTTGATTACTTATCAGGGGAGGGGTCAGGAGGGTCTGGACCCCATCATTCCTGAGGTTCAATGAACCTTTCCCCAATTTGCTTTGACAATCACAAGACTGTGTTCAAGTTGAGGTTGGCTTTTATAAATAAAAGAATCAAGTTCAGTCTCGACTTGGAAGAAAATAATGGCCAATACATGGCAATACATGTTGGCATAAAAATGTGTTTAACTGAATGGTGGATTGATAAAAATTTTTTGAAATGAAGTCTAAGGATTTCATCTGGGTGATATAATGAATCGACAATGAAAAATATTCATACATTAGATCAATAAAAACATTTTTTCTCCTGTAAAGTTCTTTTAATACCATATACATATATTAAATGATGTAAGTAAATGATAACTAAAGATAAAAAGTTCAAACTAAAAACAACACTTTATATAATCAAAAAGTGTTTTAAATGAACTTTGTATTCTTCATGGTAATATTGGTTATAATGCAGACAGAGCAGAAAATCCTTTTTATTTCTTTCATTATAAGGACATCTATCCATTTTTTAACTCAATATTTTGTAAACATGCTCTTTGGGTGCCAAAGAACAAAATATCAAATGTGACTAAAATTCAGTGAGTACGATTTTGAGATATAACATCTTGTACTTTCATGGGAGAGATGATAAATTTTGATCAGCAGAAAAACTGACATTTTCATTAATATCTTCAAGTACCTTTAGTTCGACAAGATTTTGTCACAAGTTTGGAGCAACAGTGAAACAAATGAAAGGCTTATAGTTTTGGTGTATCACTTCCAGTTAAATAAAAAAATCATGAAAGTAGTGGCCTTGTTATTTTTCTGCTCTGCCTATAATGCATGGAACACAAACACATGCATAAATACATGAAAAAGTAGCCAATCATCAATATTTATTATTTACATTCAATTACTTTTAGTTGAAAAATGTTTTATCAAAGTTATAATGACAACAACTACATGCATCTTTTATCTCCTCAACAACAAAAATGCTGAATTTTTCAATTATATTTGACAACATAGATTAAGGTCCATAAATTTCATACATCAAAACAATTTCCAAGACAAAATCCAGCAAGTAAATCATACTCTTACAACATTCTACTTACTTTATATTTTTAAATGAAAATTTAACTACTGATTAACATTAATATAAATGTCAAAACTTTCTTTCAAAATCTTAGACAAGATTGTCTGAACAACTAAAACTCTTGAAGAGCTTTGTTTCAAGAGAATTTTTTATAACAGGCTTTAATCTCAGGAATGTTTCAATAATATTTTAATATGAACACGCCTCGATCTAATTTCAGCTCTTATCTTCTTATATATCTGCAAATAATGCTATAATTAATGTTTGCAACATATTTTGCTTAACAAAACTTAGAAAATGCAATTAAGCATAATTCAAATTCACGACAAAAATACATAAAATGGATCACTTAGAATAAACAATCGATTGTTCAGCAAATAGAAACGATCTTAAACCAGGAAGTAAAATTATTCAGGCTATTCTAAATGAAACCCCAATCAGGAAAATTTGTTTTATAGAAAGAAACTTTTGTTTCTAATTGGAATGAGCTATTATGTTTCGTCTGTTATAAGGAATAGAACATTGAATGTTTAACAATGATAAGTTATCTACGAATGTGTTGATCTTAGCAACAAATTGCTATAAAAAGAATACATTCGTCATCAGGGTTAGAGAAGTTTTTACCTTTTATATTAATAGAATATTTATTGTAACAGCTGAATGATATTTTTAGACAGATTGTCTGCAAAGAAAAAGAAGTTTGCAGTAGAACTGAATCGAATGAAAAGAAAAGAGTGAAAAATCGAGAATAATAAGAATGGAAGGAAATAGGAAAACCTAAAACACAAAATAAATGCGTGAAAATGTCAAAGAAATGAGAATACGTAGGATATTTAAGAGAGGACTGAGTTTGGTGGAGTGCAAAATTCAAAATTGTTACATAACGATTTTCCAAAACGAAATAGAAAGACAATATTTACAGCAGAATGAAGAGTCGATGCCTTATAATTAAAATCTTCCAAATAAAAAAGGACTTAAAGCTATTATATTATAGTGCTGACAGGTACAAATACAATCTTGTAAACCTAGCTACATATTAGATAAATCCCTAACTCAACAAAAGAGCCTCCCTTGAGACTTGTTATTCGAAAGTAAACAATCTTGGTAAACAAAGCAGCTTAAGGAAAGGTTCAAGGTGACTTCAAAACACAAGAAAACGTGTACTTTTAATATCGTTATTTTGTACAATAATTGATAAAAATCCTACCTTGATGCCAGCTTGTTTTTCTCCTTCTTCGACTTATTCCGTGCAGACATCGGAAGACTATGAATTGGCTTTAGATCTGTGATTATTTTCGTCAAACGATTGAGTTCTCTCCCGATCTCAAGTAACCTTCGAGGATTGGGGCTCAAATCTTCGACATCACCCCTTCTTCCTTTACGCTGCTTTGCTGGACTTTGTCCGTCTTTACTACACTGAATTTCCTCAAAATCGTCGTCACTGTCTATGTCTTCGTCCGCAGATTCTTCTCTAATAACGGGCAGTTCTTCATCGCCTGAAATATTCCTTGCGCTCCTGGAGTGTTCGCTCGCATATGCTTCACGCGGTGAGGACGATGAAAAGTCCGAATGTTTTTCCTGAGTATTTACAGTATTATCGACGATAGTTTGACCAATGGTTTTAGCTTCCAGCAAAGCAATCCTTTTCATGAGATCTGGATTATTCTTAAGCTCAATAGTTTCTTCGTTACTCTTCGTGCAAGTTGAAGTTACGACCGGAGTCTTACCATCGAAGTCATGAGCGGACCTCGAACCTCGGTTCTCCTCACTGGATGATCTTGAACCAGCATTGTCCTCGAAATAAATCTTTCCATCATTTTTACTCGTAGCAGAGCGCTGATTTTCCGTGTTTAAATCTCGCTCATCCGCATTGTATCTCAACGCGTGATGCGAGCCAGTTCTTGTAGAGCTTGTTGGCTCTGCTTCGGTTCTTGTTGCAATTCGATGGAGACGTTCCATCTCGGGATTAACCAACGGAGAGGTTGATCTCTGATTATTTAATTCCGCCAGTGTTGGTCCCTGGCTTTTGCACTCAAAGTCGATCAAATCTGACTTGAAAAACTCTTGTTCCATCTCCCAATCGGCCCCGAACGGAGATAGGGATTGAAAGTCTTCCCAAGGCCCGTAACATGTTTGAATCTGAGAACTATCCGACGCTGGATCTTCATCAAACGGACTCGATTCCCCATCAAAGTCGAGAACTTCTTTCAGGCCATTGCCAAAAGGATTCTCCACTTCCAAGGGAAGCTGAAAAAACACAATCAACCATTAAGTTAGGACTTTGAACTCTAGAAAATTATATAACATAAGGTAAAAAACGAACACAAATACAGTTCAAAACAGGGCTAAAACATTGCGATAAGTTATTTTTCCTAACTCACTGAAGAGAATTCTAGTGTCTTATTCATAAACTCTTTCTTGATTTCTTGTAACTTGTACTCGATCGTAAGAAAATCCTTTGAAATTGTAGCTATGAGAGCAGAAACTGCCTGAGCAAGATCCAAAGTTTGTTTTGTTATTGTTTTGCGATGTGGGGTCCAGAATCACGAGACTTTCTATGACATTTGAAATGACCTACAGCCAATCACATTCGCGGCCTTGGCCGGAAAAACACGCCTACTCTGAATTAAGCGGTGAGACTTCAAAACGTAAACATTCGAAGTATTTAGCAACTATTTCGACCGAAAAAACCCACACGACCTTAAAATAACACAGTACATTTGAACACAGAGACGAGAAAAATAGTATAGGTTTCCAAATCCGTCGAAAAATTGCAAAATTATTCAACGAAAGTGAAATACATTAAGAAATTAAGAGAAACAGGATTACACTGGTATTAAACAATACGTAGAAGTCTATATTTAGCTTGTCCAAATATGGAAAACAATCGACACACACCCCCAGAAGTGGCCAATGAGAGAGAAGGAAAAACCAGTATTGACGTCAATGCAGACGTGGGATGTTCAATCTGTCACGTACCTGTTCGAATTTTTGCACAGATTATACTTCTAGAATTTTTACGTGCAATTGAAAATTCCTGTTCTGCTGAAACCAGTTCGTGCGATTCTAGTTTGACCACTTTAAATGTGAAATGAAAATAGTGGATGATGTGAAATGGATGTGGAATGTAAATTTTCTTCGCAAATATTTTATTACCAACCCACATATGAACGTAAGAGATGGCATGAGTCAGCAAAAATGTACAATTATAAAAAAATTTAAAATAGACATGAACTAGACGTGACAGCTAAATTAGACAAAGGATGAGTTTCCTTCAGTTTCATATAATATATGCCGCGCAATGAAAGGAAATTAAAAAGTGAATTTTAAGTAACAATCATTTTATATTTATCTTTGTCAATGATTTTCAATATTCCAATACTGTCTTGCCGTTTTTTATTTATGTAAACACATAATCCTCAAGACAAAAAAAAAGAAAACTAATGTATTCTATTTGGGTTTTTACAGCAATTCTTGTGCTTATTATTTGATTTAAAATTTAAAGGAACATGAATTATGTTTTATTGTTTTTACTAATATTACTCTCTCAAAAAATTTCTTGTGTTAATTTTTTTGTATTTTGTTTAGTAACAATTTTATCAGGTTTGCCTATTTTCATTTGTTTGATAATTAAAAGAAATTACATTTTCATTGCCAAAATGAAATAGAATTTTGAAAAGGAATAAGAAAAATGTGAAATGCAAATATGGGATGGTTCTCAAGTTTGTCAGAATATAGACCCCTTGCCTTTGTGATCACACATTCACTACCTGGGGTCAAAAATTTTTTTAAACTCTCAAAAGGACCCTTTTTTTTGTTTTGACCCCCCCCCCCAGATTGGGATTTAGTATAAGGGGTCTATAGGCTAAATATCAGCTGTTGTCATTGTTTACACTTTGCCTCAAATGGCAGGCAAAGATCAAACTTCCAGATGAAAAAATAACAACAAACTTGAGATATAAATTTCAATTTTTTTAAGGTTAGTAAATATGACATCCTCTGTTAGATTATTGTCCCTCTCTTCATTTGAAGGCTGAAGTTTAATTTATGATATTCTGAAAAACAGGAACAGAAACTTGCTATTTTGATCACTGGTAAACACATACATTGAAGGCTTTTGATTGGTTCATACATTTTCCATGAAACAGATATGTCTTTTTGCATTGTTAATAAATCTAAACAATTTATATGTAACATTTTTAAAATAAACTCTTTCAATCAAAAAAAGTATTGCCAAAAACTCAAAACTTTATAGCTATTTATGCAAAATTACAATTTTTTAATATTTTCTTAGGGACTGTTCATAATTTATGGATCAGGGGGCCCTCCCAGAAAAAACCTGATATTTCTGTATGCCCCTCCCCAAACATACATATTTTTTATTTGGTATAAAATATCAATTGAACAAATATTTTCAATGGTCCCCCTAAATGTTTTGGATAAAAACTGATGCCCCCCTCCAAATCCCCATAGCCCCAGTCCATAGATTATGAAATTTAAATCTTTTACTGAAATGTTCTACTTAATTGCTTTTTTATATTTTCCAATTTAAAGACTTGATTGAAAAAAGATGTGATTTTTTTTCAAGGATTTTGAAAAAAGAAGAAAAAAGAGCTATAGAAAGTCCCCCGTCCCCCTTCCCCTACGTGTCTTTTTGTCATCTATTCATCGTCATTGATATTTGTCTTACTGTAAGGATGTGTCAACGAATTTCGTATTACGTATAAATCTTATCTACCTACCAAGAAATGTAAAATCCACGAATCCGTTACGAAACAGCCTCACTCGGCGTATGGAAAGAGAATTCGTGATTTTTTTGCAAAAACAGCAAAAATAAACCCATCGAGAAGGCTTGCCTTTGTCTTGACAACCTTGGTCACTTGCGAAGAAAGCGGTAGGGCCAGCTTGACCAAATACCTTTTTTTTCCTTTATCAAATTCCATATAACAAGAAGTAGGCTTTGTGCGGCTTATATACATCATATTAAACGACGCGGATAAATAATTTAAGCTTGACTAGCGGGAAAAAATAACGCTCTTTCAGAGAGAGCTTCACACACTACCATCCGACCTGAGTTCGTTGACACCCAAGAATACCTGAGCCCGCTTTGGTCATGGGCAGCGGTCTAGTAAGTCACGACAGTTAAAGAGGCTCGTAACAGCTCCCAATTCTCTCCCCTAGCAACCATTTTCTATGATGCTGATAATCTATTTGCATCACACTACACTTCCGTATCAAGGAAATAGCCCAAGATTTTGGACGGCAATTTTCTTCATTTGAAGCTATAAGAGAGATACGTATCAGGAAAAACTTCTTCAAATTTTCTTACAGGGTTCCCCCAGAGGCCTATTGTTTTCACACCAAGAAAATTTAAAACTGATGTTAACCTGCTTTCATGTATTTTCTCATTAATGGTATTGTATTTTCTTGTAGGATGGATAGTCAATCTGCCCGTCACTAGACTCAATCTGGGAATAAAGCGTTGTTTCCCCCTGTATGTACTTGCATGCTAATCAAATTATTCAACAATAATAGTATAAATTTTAAAAAGCTGGCGTAAAAGACCAAAGGGTTGCATTCAAAATACTGGACGCATTCATTTATTTTTTTCTGTCAGCTTCGTACAAGTGTATTGGGTTCCCTGTGTTCTTATTTCTGAACTTAGGCCCGTTTCAAACGTCGAATCTCAGATGTGCCGAATCTAATGCAAATGAGCAAAACCTATTGTTTAAGTCATTTGCATTAGATTCGGTACATGTGAAATTCGGCGTTTGAAACGGGCCTAGGGTACATCCAAAGATGTTTACCTAGCATGCTTTGCGCGCCCGCGCTATTATGCATGTGCATACTCGCGTTTGAGTTTAAAAACTTCCTCTCGACGAAGGTTTTTCCTAGTTTTTCGCCGGTTTTCTCACAGGGAGCCCACTTTAGATAAAAGTGAAAATGGAAAATAAAATTAAAAAACATTGTGTTATATTTATTTTCTGTA
>JAAAQI020010015.1:19389-36929 GCA_011800005.2 Stichodactyla mertensii | reverse complement strand
CATATAGGGGTGGTCCATCAGGATGATATTACATATAGGGGTGGTCCATCAGGATGATATTACATATAGGGGTGGTCCATCAGGATGATATTACATATAGGGGTGGTCTATCAGGATGATATTACATATAGGGGTGGTAAGCCAAGGGCAATGTTACCATAGGGGGTGTTTAGTCAGGGGGGATGTTGAGAGGCATGGTCACAGTTCTAGGTTTGATGTTGCATTATAGAGGCAGTAAGCCAGGGACAATACTTTATTTTACCATTGAATACTTTTTACTTTCAATTTATAATGATTTTAGATTTTGGTAGCAACAACAACTTATTACACCAACGTTTGAAAAAGTTTTCCTTTTTCTTGTAGGAAGAACGAGTTGCACGTTGGCGTTTGTTTTTATACTGAGAACTTAAATACTCTTTGGTGGTGATTATGAGAAAACAGCTATTTATATTTCCCTATGATGTATTTATAGTTCTACTCTGTTGAGGGTTTTCAAGCATTATGAACAGAACGAGGAAACGAAGAAAAATTAAAAATATTAACGACGTCAGTGAATTTCATGTCAGTTTTGCCACAGTTTAGAACCTGTTCATTGACAATGTGATACACTGTCTTATAACTAAATGAACGGGTAGAAAATTGGGAGAATGGAAGAATGAATTCCGCGTTGTTTTGCTTCAGCACAGGCTAGTATACGTAGTGGGTAAGAGAGATACGATGTTGGCCAAGAGCAGTACTGCTTGTAAAGAACTTGCCGCATCGCACACATGCATAATGCAGAAGTTCTTCTGAGTGCTGCTCGAGGCTGACTCGCGTTTTAAAGCTTTTGTAGCAAACCCCGCAAGTAAACATCACATTAGCAAGGTTCCCTGGGTCCCTGAGGCGACCCGTGCGCAATGAATAGACCTTCTGGAGAAATTCCAAACGTCGTTTTCGCCAAAATCCGTAGCTAACAATCCCACAAACAGGACCACAGACTTTGCTAGACGACTGACTCCCGCTGAATTTTTGCAGTTCTCGCGCTCTGGTGAGGTATCTGCGACTTGGTTGTAGTTTTGCTAAATTAGAACCCGTGGATTGCTTGTAAGGATGATGACGAGAACGGCCCCGATGTCTTTTCCTTGATTTGCCTGAACTACGATGGTGATGTCTTGACTTGTATTCTGAAATTGTGCACGTTTCATGGTAGGTTTCATACCTTGATGAAGTGTGATGTCTGCTGTACTTTTGCTCGATACTCACTCGCATTTCACGATACTCGAACCTTCCTTTCTTGCCCTTGCCGCGAGGATTTTCTTCTGCGGAGTTCCAAGTTGCTCGAACATTAACTTTCCTAGAAGGACTTTCTGCTTTTATTTCGAGAGTTGCAGACCCGTAGAGTATGGCAGGGTAGTCAAAAATATTTTCGACCTTTTCGATTCTGCGCGTCTTAATAAACTGGCAATGCCCACTTTTCTCGAGTTGTTGAAACACCCAGAGTCTCCTGTTGTTCATGGTGTACCATTCCCACTTCTCTTGGTACCAAATAACTTCTATTGATGGAATATCATCCACAGAAACCTCTCCATTTCTCAGCTGAGTCAACGTTTCTGTCAGTGGAATGTTGTTGTCGAATCTTTCTTTCACAAAATTGGTAGTAAAGCGAATTTCTGAAGGCTTTAAAAGCACAACATAGGAAAACTCCATTTTCGTGCCACACTTTGTTCTTTAACAACACGTTTTTCTTATCAAAAGTCGAGATAAAAGCTCGTTTGATATGATATTTTTGGTTTGCAAAGATTCGTACAGTGAACAGGACTGCAGAGACAGCGCACGTGGGAATGAATGACATACTATACGTCATCTTTGTTTTTGTTTTGTCTCGTCCCAATCTCAAACTACCAGATCAAAACAGAAGTACTGGAAAGGGTACAGAGAAGATAAAATATTCCATACGATCCCATACAGATGAAAGTACCTAAATCTCAATGCACTTATTTATCAGTATTCGAGGAATGGAAAAGAAAGAATGCGAGAGAAGACCTCGAAGAAAAAGCGATAGAAAAGGAATAGCTTCGCCACCCCACCCCTCCCCCAAAAAAAGAAAGAAAGAAAAAAAGAAAGAAGGGAAGGGCGAAAAGTTGGAATCTTCGGATAGCAAAGAATGAAGTGGAAATATGATGAAAAACAAAAGTTGAAATTATCCAAAAATAAAGCATTCGCCAGAAAGAAAAGGGAAAAAAATTAAAGAAATTGAAATGAATGAATGAATGAATGATTGAATAAGAGAAAGACTCGAGAAAGGAAAAAAAGGAAGAGAGGTTAAACGAAACGAAAATTAAATGGACTCCTCAAAAATACATAACGGAATCCGAAATAAGCATCTTTTAAAAATATTATTATTTATTCTGTTTGTGAGGGACTTGTTATAAATTAGCAGGGGTAGAGATTTAAAGAGCTGCAGATGACGTGACCCTTCTCAACACCCTCCGTGTGGGTTTGGACTAAATTTTCATGCATTTAATTCATGATCTGATACTTTTAAGTAAAATCTGGCATCAAAAAATGATAACCTTCCCCTTTTCTCCCTCTAGTTACTCCCCCATTGCTAGTTCGTCATGTCCCTGAAAGAAGCGAATCGGGACGCGGGGAACCTGTGTGTTTCAGCTAATCCAGCCACAGGAAGCCCAAGCAAGAAACTCGTACCTTATTAAAAAGGAATGTATGTGGAAATATGTATCATAAGAACAATTAAAGGGATTTTTATAGTTAACTCACCGATTTTTGCAAGCGTGTTTTTTGCTACTTTTCATTCTCTTTCCTTTGGGTATAAGTGTCGGTACAAGTACTTTGCTTGGGCTACCTGTGATCCAGCATGCTGGGATATCTCTGGAATGCTGATAGAGCGCAGGGAACTGGTCTCTAGATGTTACACCATGAAGCCAAGATGGCGGTCGAGGAGTGGTTCCTACAGGAAGAAGGTTGCTTGCAGTTTAACGGGCGACCTACATCAATCTCCTACTCTCCAACATCGCACTGCTTCATTGCTACACTAGAAGATGGGTCCATTGAAGTTTTAGACGTTAGTTCAGGCCGTACGTTGAAGCGAACTTTCCTCGAAGGTACGTGACTTGTACTGGCCGAATAACTTTTACCAGTTTTAGAGTGGTCAAATATCGAAAGTATTTCTCAAATAATTTCTTAAACTACATATTATTACTAGGATTATGCCGTTTATGACTTACCCGATAACGTATTATTGTCATAGTCTATTTGAAACCACGTGGAACAATTTATAAGTCTCTAGTTCTCTTGTGGAAGTTTAACTTCCCATGTTTCGTCTTTTCCTGTAAATCGTAAGTTATATCAACTACTTATTCTATTGTGTCGGCTTTTGTTAACTGTAATTTGACTTTTGTTTTATTTTGTTTCATTTCAGGGACAAGTTCTTCGGATTTTGGGTCCCTTCAATGTCGTTTTTGCCCAGGCGTGGAGAAGCTTTTCGTAACTGATAGAAGAACTGTAGGATTAAGGAAAGACTTGAATGGTGTTTTACTGCTTGATAGTATATTACAAGCACCTGTAGCTGAAGTTTGTGATGCTCCCATAACTTTAGAACTAACCTTAGTTGATGTAAGTGGGGCATATTTAAATTCAAGCTTTGTGCCTTATTTTAATAACAAATGGTAATAGAAAAGTTTCTGGATAAAAGAATGGATGAGAAATGAGAAATGTGAACAGGCTTTCAGGAGCAGTAGAATGATGATATCATAAGTACATGTGTGGGGGAAAAAAAACCGTATTACCAAATTCACTTAACTGTTCACAAATAAGTGAACAGTTAAAATAATGATCTGTGGGGTTTTTATTTTGGATAAGTCAAAATGGTTGTGACATTGCAAACTTTTATGCACATGGAATGCAGTGCTGATATTTGGCAGTGAAGTCTTTCCATATTTGGCATTAAACTTTAGACTTCACATTCCACCAAATTCTACATACATGACAGTATGCAATGTCACATGATCATTTTGAAAAACCTGATGGATCGTTATGTTAGACTGTATGCAGTTCAGTGAATTTGGTAGTATTTTTGAAGAAATTTGTCTTGCATTTCTCTAAGACAAGAAATTAATGATTTGAAACAAACTGAAAGTAAAACTCTAATTTTTGATTCTTTGTATACATAAAAAATAAATAAGTAAAAAAAGTACCTTAGAAAACTTTTTCTTTTTGAAAAGTTAATCCTTATTTCCTGTTGTCACTTGTATCTTTTTGGATCACCAATAAGCTCAGTGGTTTTTTTATCATCTTTATCTGACAGGCCAAACAGTTACAGATTGGGATAGAAACATGTCTGGCTACATGTACAGCGTTGCCCCCAGTTCTAGATGTAATGGAGACCTTAAAGGAACAGATCAGAGATGAAATTAATAAAAATCAGAACTTATCGTCATTATCAAATGCTAATGAATCCTCAACATCAACAGGTTCAAATGACGAATCAGATAAGGCAGCCAAGGTACTGCTTATCATTAGTCTTTAATTAATTTAAGAAACTTTGGCTTGTTTATGAGTTTTAAATAAACAAATTCATACTTTCCTAATGGAGTAAGATTCGGTATAATACTAAACCTTTCTTTCCTGGGAACTGAGAATGTATCCTTTATAGCAGGGACTGCGAAGAGGGAGGGGCTGGGGGGCTATAGCCCCCCCACTTTATACGAGAATGAAATACATGCTCTACTATCAAGCAATAAGGATTTACTAAGCTAGCCCCCCTACTTTTATAACTGCTCTACAGTCCCTGTATAGATCCCAACCACCCACATGAAAATTCAATTAACCCTCTGTGTGGGAAGTATTGATATTTTCCAGAACTATGCAATGCATGTATTTTCTCAAAAAATACTTTATATTAAAATGGTGTTTTCTTATTGTAACCAGTGGGTTACCTGTAAGCTCAAACTTCCTGCTGGTACACTTCTCTTTGCATTTGATGGCATGGTTACCTCATTACACAAGAACAACAGAACTAGTGATGCTTTACCTATTGCATCAGCTATGCTTGCTAGGGTTATGGCACTCACTGGTACCTCAGTGCTAGAGAAAAAGGGACAGCCAGTATACAAACAGCTGATGTTTGTAGAAGCTGCTCGGCGACAGACCTTCTCTACTTGGCCACACACTGATTATAAGTAAGTTGCTATGTGACTTCTCTGTGTGCCAGCATTTAAAGTTATGGTTTCTATAACATGAAACAATAACAATTGTGGCTTGTTTTTTAAAGGTTTGCATATAACATCATAGCTGCCATGTTGTCTCTAGTTTGAAAGAAAACCCCTGCTCAGAATTCAGTAACATTTGTCAACTGGACAGAGTAGCTCCATTGGATTTACTACTGAATTCACTGAAGTGTTCGCAGTCTAAAAATAACGATCTGCCGGATTTGAATTTGGATTGATCAAAATGATCATGTGACATTGCAAACTTTTACACATGTAGAATGTGGTGTGTGGACTCTGCAGTTTTATGCCAAATATGGTAAACTTTGAAATAAAACTGCAGACTTCAAACACCAAATGACACTATAACATTCCACATGCATAAAAGTATGCAATGTCACATGATCATTTTGATCGATCCAAATTTGAATCCAATGGATCGTTATTTTTAGACTGTGAACACTTCAGTGGATTCGGTAGTATCAACTTCATTGTTAAGATCTAATTGTCTTGTCCCACATAAAATAATGATTATTAATCTGCTTTACTATTTTCAAAGGTGGGCCTACCCAGAAGCCATGGCTCAGGCAGGGTTTTACCACCAGGTTTGTGTTACTTAGAGGACCTGATGAGCTGTGCCATGTCAAAGTGATTAGTCCAATGCCAGTTGCCAATTGCCAATGCCAATTGCTGTGACTTTTCACAGGCATACCCAGTTGTACAAAAACTGATCTAGTTTTGTTTTCTTATGAAGCTATTGTACCTCTTTTCCATAGTCAAAACTGTACCAAAGAAATAAGAAAATCTTTGAACAATAGTATTTCCCATGGGGAATGCTTGATATTTAATAGGAATAGACCTCTTTAGCTTGGGTGTAATGTTTTCCCATTTCAGACCACGTGTCATACCCTTGGGAATAAGATTCTTTGTTTCAGGTACATCCATGTTAATGTATCTTCTCAAGCATTTCCGAGACACAAAGAAACAAAACCCAAAGGAATGACATGTGATCTGAAATGGGAAAACTTTATGCTCAAGCTATAAAGTTTTCCCATTTGTTTTCAACCTTACACCAGGGACTAATATGTTGAATTAAGGTTCCAAGCATTTTTGGTGGGTCCCAATATTTTGACCACCCCTGTCATCACATCAATAAAGTTGAATGATGCCTCAATGCACTGAAATGTCCTCTTTTGTGTAAAATAAAAAAATTCTTCCATAACATTCCCCCTGAATTTTTTGGAGCTATGTGTACAGTATACCAATATCTTTATATCATTCTGCTTGACAGCCAACATGTACAGGAGATGACAGAGCCATGTGTTTTACCTGTAGTGTGTGTCTTGTTTGCTGGGAGCCAACAGATGAACCTTGGTAAGTAATACAGAAAAGTTTTTATGACTCTGAACAGAACTTTTTCATCTTGTCATAGAACCTTTTTTGTGTGAGTGGGAAATGTAGCATTGACTTACAGGACATACATTAATGTGGATAATTGCTTTAGGTCTGAGCATGAGCGCCATTCTGCAGAATGTCCCTTTGTCAGAGGAGACCGAACAGAAAATGTACCCATGTCGGGTATGTAAACAATTGAACTAGACATTGAACATTTTTTCATTTCTTCTCTTTAACTGTGGTATAATGCAATTTTTTTAAGATGGTCATGATGATGATGATGATAAAATAATCCTAAATAGAAGATCATGATGATGATGGTGGTGATGATGATGGTAATACATAATGATGATGATGGTAATGATGATGATGATGGTGGTGATGATGATGGTGGTGATGATGATGATGGCTATGGTGATGGTAATAATGATACATAATGGTGGTGGTGATAGTGATGATGTTGGCTATGGTGGTATTGTTAGAACATGATAATATCCAACTATGATAATAATGATTACGATGCTAGTGATTATCACTGTAAGTTGTAAAAATTGCTTGGTTGAATCTATTCCAGTAAGTTTAGCCACAACTCCTGCTAAACATCATGGAAACTCAAAAACATCAAAGGTACATGTAAAAACCTGTAGCATTAGAGTACTAAAGCAGATTTCATATGACTGTGAAAAGCTCATGGCATGAACACAGTTGTGATGCAGTCAAAGCATGGCAACGCAGGTCAAAGTTCTACAAAAATCATCACTGTTGCGGCAAGGCACATGGATGGCACCGGTTGCACTGTGACCTTTTCACAGTCATACAAAATCTACTGTATTATTTTATCCATCCATCCGTTTTGGAAGCACTAAGCATGATGTGAGATATTTTGAATTATATTTTTTTGCTCATGTATGTTGCCTGTTTTCCAGATAACAAGCATTAGTTCAAGTTCTTGTCCTTGTTTGATGGCTACCACCTCTAACACTGGGCATATCATTGTTTGGGACTTGTCTGATCAATTAAAGGTATACATAGAAGATTTAAGGCTTTTGCGTGACATATTCATAATTAAAATGGAAACTTTACAGATTTCACACGTGTGAATGATATATGAAGAAATTGACATTTCGGCTACACTGTGGTAGCCTTCATCAGAATGGTGAAGAAATTAGGAAGCGTGCAAGTATAAGTATGAGCGTCAGTCTATTGTACAGTCTATTGTACAGTCTATCTACAATAGACTGACGCTCATACTTATACTTGCACGCTTTCTAATTTCTTCACCATTCTGATGAAGGCTACCACAGTGTAGCCGAAATGTCAATTTCTTCATATGTCGTTCACAGGTGTGAAATCCATAAAGTTTCCATTTTAATTATAAAGGTATACATGTAGCATTACAATGATGTGGTTTATGTTGTTGTAGCTGTTGGTGCTATTTTTGAGGACCATTTTTGATAATGATATGGACCACAAGTTATGCTGCTGATGGTGGTAATAAGGATATTCCAGCTGAGCAGAAATAAATTTTCTAATCAATCATTATTCGTTGTGATTTTTCATGGCTGGCCCTATGTTCAAGCACTTTTTTCCTACCTGAAAACAATTAAAAATTTAATTCAATGTATTTTGAGTCCTAGAAAAGTCCGAAACTATGAAGCAGAGTGAAATATTATCTGTGAATTATCTAAAAACCACACAAGGAATGAATTTAAAAACAGAGTGAGGGCCGGAGGTTTTGTCCCACAATGCTTTGCGCAGCTAGTTGTTTGCTCAGCTGGTTGTGATAATGCTAACAATGAAGGTGTTGGACAAGATGATGGTAAAAAAAAATTATATCTGTCAATAAAAAAACAACTAACAATAGAGACATTTTTATCTTCTTTTTTTCCTGTTAGGTTTATTCACAGTTCATGGTTGATTCAGACTTGAAATCAGAAGATCAAAAAGAACCAACAAATAATGAAGAGCCACCAATTGTCCAGGAAGCTTGGCCAGAAACCAGTGTGGAACAAGATGAAAAGAACATTGAGAATGAAGAGATATTACATGGTGAAACTCCAGACAACAGTGCTACCTTGACTCAGGGTGCTGAGTCTGTAAAACACTTGGAAGAAACTGAAGAAGAAACCACAGAAAAGACCAAGGAATCTGAAGAAATTACTGATGCCTCTCATAAGGAAAAAACTGATGTATCCAATGAAGATGCTGGAAATGTGAAAGAGAATTATGTAACTGATCGGTTGCAAGAAAGAGAGGAGGATGTTAAGCATAATGGAACTAGGATTGAGGAACTTCACAAACAGGAGGCAGATGCAGTGACGTCACATGCTGAAGAAGCAGAAGAATGCAACGAGGGAATTGTTGAAGAACCAAATGTACCTGAAATAAATGATGAAAGTAAGCAGGGTAAAGATGATAATATTGAAAATAATTTTTTTAACATCATGATAAAGGGAGTTATTGTTGAGTCTACCTCTGCCCACAGGTGAATGGGGGTGTGATTCTATGCCATCATCATGTTCCTCTATGAATGATGTTTGTTTACTATATAGAGGCGTTTTGCACAATAACGTGACAGCAGCCATCTTGGATGGCAGAAAAAATCATTTTACATTGGAAACAATTAAATCCCTTAGTGAAAGAGATTCTATCATTCTGCCATGAAACATGGCTGTCATCATGAGGTTGTGCAAAACCTCTATTGATGTATAATTTGTTTTTTGGGTTTTAGAATCACATGGTCCTGCCAAGTCCACAAATGATAGTCCCCCAAAGTTACCCAGTGTGCATGTTACTGCATCGGCAATTGTATGTCCACCTGACCAAGACCATCAACATCTTAAAAAACTTTACACTAAGGAACACCAGCCTGTCTTAATAGCTGGTGTAAGCCCATGTCAGAACTTCAGAAATGATAGCCAAACAGAGAAAGATACTGATAGTACCCCATACCTTATGCTCTACGATGCCTCGGCAGAGAAAGTTCAAAACATAAAAGATAATGTGCCATTTAAACCAGAGCCTAAAATAACCAGTGCACAACAACTAGGAAGTCAAGAAGATTTGTACAGTGTTCTAAGCAGTGATGAGGACTTAGAACATGAGTATGTTTCAATGGTTCCTTCAAATACCATTCAGTCGTCAGTGATAAAGAAATGTGCAGCAGCAATCAGTGGCAGGGCAGAGCAACAGGAAGATGAAGCACTGAGTATGAAACAAGGGAACATTATACAAAAAGTTAAATTACCAAATGATGCATTAGGAATGGACAGTAGCATATCTCAAATCATACCCTGTCTGGATGGGCATCATATTTTGGTTATTGTTCATTTAAAAGAGGTCAAAAGTACAAGTGAAATCTCCTCACAAGGAAACAATAACACTTACTTTGAAATGACTTCAAGGCCATGTCCAGTTTGTTTGAGAGAAAAGTTAAATGACAATATTTCATTATGCTTGAGAAACAGAGACTCTGAAGGATGTTTACTTTTACTTTATAAACTTTTATTGAATGACAATAAAACACTAACACTCTCAGAACCTTTACTATGGAAAAAACTAACAGCAAGTAATTCATTATTCAATGTCATTGGTCTTCCAGTAGATGGGTCTGAAAATATTGACCTCTCAAAAGAATCATTTATTGGTGCTTTAACAGATGAGAGTGAAATTACATCCATTGCAAAGGATAACTCTATATGTAGTGGGCGATTTGCAGGGGTTACACAGGATGGGAGTGTCTTGATTATTGATGCTTGCTCCTTGGATACACTAGCAAAGTTTTGTCTGGGAAAAGATAAGCAACTGGACAATGAGTTTAATGATCTTGTGTACTGCCCAGGGATAGATTGCTTGTGTTGTTCAACTTTTCAAGGACATTTGTACTTTTTGAGTCTTGTACACAATACAGAAAGCATTGATTCTGGTAGTACTGGTGAAGGGCTACTGAGTGGTGCTGATGCCTTGATAGGTAAGTTTTATTAGCAGTTTACCCATATTGATCATTATTTAGAGCAGAATTTGTATGATTGTGAAAAGTGTGCTGCGAAATTGGTGCCATAAGTGTGCCTTGCTGCGACTGTGATGTTTTCTCTCACACTTTTCACAGTCATACAAATTCTGCTCTGTGTAATGATACAGGTACAAACAATAAAAGGAACAAAGCCGTGACATTTTGGTGTCAACATGAATTCATCATCAAGAATAATCCTTAAAATATACCAATACTGATTTATCCAGAAAGTGTAATGTTTTTTTTTTATTGTTACTCAAGACATCTCAAGGTTTTTGTTTTTTGTCTCCTCAATAATGGCATCATGCTGGCACCAAATAGACCTTATTTGTTTGGGCATAATTGTTTTTCCATTTTAGGCCTCTTGGGAATAAGTTCTTTGTTTGAGGTTTATCCATATTAATGTATTTTCTCAAGTATTACCATTAAACAAAGAAATAAAACTCAGGGGAATGACGTGATCTGTAATGGAAAAAAATGAGTAAGGTCTTTTGTCATAGCTTTCTTCCGTTTTTGGGTCATTCCCTTACATAAATTAAAGCAATTATAATGATTTGGAATCCACTGCAAGTCAAAACAATTGCAGCTTTGGTTATGAACTATCTAAATAATTTTATTTTTTTTATTTTCACAGAATCAATAAGTTTACCTGAAGAATACACTGTTCAGAATTTACTCAAATTATTACAGAAAACTGAATTTGAGAATCTAGTCCCAAGATTCACAGCAATTGTGCCTCCTGCTTGGTCAGAGATGCAGCAAGAACAACAACAGCGGCAACATCCTCAACACCTGCACCAGCAGAGCCTGGGAGATGCTACATTACACACCAGGACATGGAAATTACAACCAGAAAATAAAAAGTTAGGCTTGTTTTTATTCACTTTTAATATGTGGGAATTAAATGGGAAATGTATGTTTATGCAGAACTACTGGTAGGTGGATTATTGAGAATCTACACTCACATATCCTGTTGGTCAGAAGCACTCTTTATTGCAGAAATTGTTACCAGTACATCACAACCCATCTTGTTGGGAATTGGTTGGAGTTTTCTGAGCTGTCAATCATTATTTCGGGTGGAGGTTATTCAAATCAACCAATGATTTTCATGGATTCACATAACTCCTGCCCCCAAAGATGATTGACAGATCAGAAAAGCACAAAAATCCAACAGTATTTACAATAATGAAGGTCACAATGCAATGATTTTCACAGTAAATGTGATGGCTGTTTTTTGGTGGTTTATCTGCCGCTCATCAGTAGTTAGTGGCTTAAACTTGTCAACCATTTAAATTGTTGGTAAGGTGTCTGGGGATTGTCCATTAGATGCCAGCCAACTATCGACTATTTGTTGGCTGCCAGGTCAATGGTGGTGCTACTCCACACTATTTCCTGGACTTCTTTACCTGTTTCAAAAAGGTTGTTGGTCATCAATCTGGAATCTGAGACACGTGATTCACCAGTGCAGGTCATCACTCCAAGGTTGTGTCACATTTAGCTATTTACTGATTGCAATCTACTAAAAGATATAACTTAATTTAATATGATTTAATTTAATTTAATTTAATGAATAAATTCACAGCTTGTGCCCTCAGTTCTTCTTAGTCTAAGATTTCTGATTTTAGATCTCTGACCAATAAGTCCTTTTTTGAAATAGATGTATACAGTGTAGGATAATTTGTGTTCTCATTTCATGAGGCAGCACCATAAAGAGACAAAAATTAATGAAAATCAATATTTTTTATTTTAGCAATACGAGTAAAGAGCAGATCTTTGAGCTTCTCCTTTCTAAACAGTGCCATGTTGGGCATGTCGACATCAAGTTTTCTTTGAATTCCTCCAATGATAACTCTGCCATTAAAGTTTATTTGTTAAAGCCTTGGTCTCTCAAGTCATGGCAACAAGAGAACACTTCCACCAGTGGTAAAACGAAAGTACCTATTCTATCTGCGGCAAAGGAGAATGGACACATTTTATGTGGACCAGTAGAACTTGAAAAAGGACCACACATGAGAATAGCTTTAACATGTCCAGATCTTGTGAAAATAAGGCACAGGATTCTTCTCTTGGTGTTTGAATCAACTCATCCACAGGTTCATTTGGAGGAGCTTTCAGTGACAGTGCGTCGGTTCAAGAACAGTCCTAAGTCATCTTCTTTTATGCAGTACACTGCAATGCTAGAAGAACCTGTGTTTCATCAACGGCTCATTGATATTGTTTGCTCACCTGGTCAAGGGAAGGCATTTTCTGAAAGATCACAGAAACTAGCTCTTGATTTGTTGTGTTGGATAGCTGGAATCAGTGTCCATACACCAATAAGGTATGTCGGACTCAAAAAGAGAGAAGCAAACACTAACTTTCTCATACTGTACTGTATGTTGCAAGCTCAGAAATCCATGTTAAGGCCCTGTTACCAATGGAAATGTGTGCTATGGTGTGAGACAAGTTACTTTATGCAATTCTTTTTAATATATGCCTCATAGGAGGACGTTTTAGTTGCACAAATAGGTCTGCTGATTCAATGAAACTAAATGAACAATTGTCCTATAATGGTATCCAGGGGATCTAAAGGGGTGGGGGGGATTTGTCTGAACCCCCTAAAACTGCAATCAAACCTCCTAAATGACAACTACTAACCCCCTAATTAGAAAATATGCAATACAAGATAATTTCTTAAAGTTTTGTTTCTACTAAATTATTGGCAGTTTGAATCCCCCCCCACCCCCCTAGCCAAAATCCTGGATTCAACTCTGGGTATACCTCTCAAAAATAAATCCTGTATTTTCAAAATTCAAGAATATGAGTCATGATTAATTTTTGTTTCTCTCCAAGAAGTAGTGATGATCATAAATTAATTTATCTTCTTTTTTGCAGAAGGAAGAGTCTAATCCACCAAGTCCAGAAAAGGTTAAAAGACATAATTCCTGTTTGTTTCCTACAATCAGGTCGCACTATTGCACATCAGTGCAGCATCTTACTTCTGTTATGTGCACGGTGAGTATGTCACATTTCTCTTCAGTCTGTTCATCTACTAAAGAGTTTAGATTATTTGGACTAGAGCAAAACCATCCCCACCCCCCTCCCCCCATGATTGGGGGTAATGATTTAAATTGCTGGAACTCTTAGGGGTCAACTAGAAGACACTGGAAAATTCTGGGTGGAATCATTCCAAAAAAGATAAAGAGCTAGGGGAAGTGGTGCAAAAATTGACTGATTGACCCCTAGCCATCACGTGGTATAAATTGTAAAAAAGCACTAATGCACTAACTTTTGAACAAATTTTCAACATGTATTGATAAGTTTTTACTGGGCTACCTGTGTTAGACCAGTCTAGAAATGCAGTTCGTGTCTCCATTTTTTTTTGTTTTCCTGTGCAGCAAAATTGAAAAATTGTACAATCAGGACTCGGGACTCTGCAGACCAAGTAAGTTACAGGGTTCCCAGATGCAGGGGAATGTTGCAACTGATGCAGATGTCAATCAATATGTCAATTACAGTTGATGCAAACGTAATGGTACGCGTATGGGTGGTCACATGACATATGGGCAAACTGCGCATGCTCTCATTTGATAGCCGCTGATGAACAGGAATCGAAGGCTCATAAAATATTGTAAAATAGTGAAAACAAATTTCAAGACAATTTTCATGTGATCCAATAAAGCAATTGCTAGTAGATGCAGGCCAAGCGATGTTTTGTTTCTCATGATTGACTTTTAGTATTCACAAATACAAATGAACAGGATTCAACTGGATTTGAGGGTATAGGTTTTCTTACAGAAAGTACTAGTATAGATTATTTTTAACCAGATTTTAGTAGAAGAAAATTACTAGCCATTTCTAACCAAGAATGATGTATTGTGGGTATCAATAAAATTGCAGCTGAGTTTATACCTTTGATTTAATTATTTGAAGCTTAAATGGATAAAGATGAACTCTCACAAGGTCTAGAAAAGTCTGAAGATCTCTAGAATAGGATATAACATAATTGATAGATATTCAAATGTCAGATGTTCAAAAGCATTCACAGAACTCAAAACTCTCAAAAATTTCGAGAGCTTAACGCATCGCAATTCAAAAGTGCTTTAGAAATTAGATAAATTATTATCAGATTTACATGAAAAATTGATCAACTAACTTAGAGAGAATTAGGAATACTTTTTTGAACAAAGATTTACTTCGTAAGGTCATCAACATGTACATTTCGAGGGGGAAAGACAACAAACATAACATGATCAAAGTTCACTTAGAAATGATCATTTATTACAGGATTTACATGACAAATCGATGAAATAGCAAAGAATGAGATGAGATACCTGTTTGAAGGAAGATTTAGGGCCTTTAACTGGTCCTACACGCTAAATGAAGGATTAAAGTAAATAAACACCAACAGCTCCTTCGCTGATGAAAGCATGTTCTTAGCATGTTCTTGAATGTTCTCGAGTTTCCACGTGGGGGTGGGGGTGTGGAGGTGAGCAAAGCACAGAAAACTCAAACTATCCAATATTCATTTTAAAATTCCAGTTTTTTGAAGAATGAATTCCAGCAATATTCTTGCTCTAGTCTAAAGAACAAAAGTTTTTTTTTCTCTACCAAAACACCGGTGCCAACATAAAACCCCAGTGTGTGTGCGCCTGTCAATCAGCGAAAATCCACAATCACATGCTGAACATGTGCTGCTCAGACAAAAGTCACGTCTGGAACAAGAAAGCGTGATGTCAAACCACAGGTAGCCTAGTTTATGCTCTTAGAGCATCTAGTTCTCCTTAAAACAGCAAGGGCATTTTGAATTAAGTTTAAATAACAAGATTTTGGTTATATTTAGAGAGAGAAATTTATAATTGAAGTCAATAATTTGTTCAAAAGTTAGCATACTTGTACATCAGTCAGACAACAATGTCTGAAGATTTTCAAGACCATAACACAATGTAGCACAAATTACACCCTGTTATGGCTAGGGGTCAATCGGTGAATAGGCCTTGACCAGACCCCCCTTAAGTCAAGCACCAGTGTCAAAATAAACTCCAGAAATGAAAAGAGCATCTTGATATATAGTAAATGGGTGAAGTTGCAGCTCAAAATATTTGATACAGGAGAAATGGCATGAAAGATGAAATCTAAATTTTTGGCTAGAATTTGTATGGAAAATGGTCATGTTACCTTTTAGTGCAAAAGGAATTTTAAATATGATTTTAGTCCTTTACATTTGCTGTGTCATCTTGTGATAGGCAATCCAACTGGGATGGAAAGTATGGTTTTTCTATTAAACAGGAGCTCCCTCAACGGTATGTTAACCAAAACAGAGTTCATGCCATATATCCATGAAACAAAACTAAAACTACAAACTAGTTGATATGCAGAACAGTGCAAATAACAATAAGATATTTCAAGCTGTCTTTGTGTTCCTTTGTGTGCAGTTAATGCCTGAGTGAATTCTTAGTTTTCTATAACTAAATAGTTGCTAACTAAATACTATTGTGTGCTAAATAGTTAGTAATTGTGGCTGTGCTGCAAGACATTTGAGAGACACTTTTGTTACATCAAAGTTTCCTGTGCAGCATCTCTTGTAATGAAAATTGTGATGCATGTTTAGAGGAGTATTGTGTAGTGTAACAGTGCCTTTCTTGTGCCACAAGATACAAGAGTTAACAAACAATTTTGATTTCTTTTCTATCTATTCTACAAGTAGACAATCTAATCTGGACAGGAAAGCTGAATACTCCAAGCTGGATATGCCATTCAGGATGTCTCTACTTCTAGGGATACTCCAGGTTCTACCAAACACTATCAATGCTACATCTGCTGGGGGATTACATTATCTTTTTTCACTGCTGGTTGGATACACAGCCCTTGAAGATGTCAAGAAGACAACCGATGCTTGCCAAGAACTGTTGGCAGAGGTGTCAACTAAGATGGATTCATTGATGTTACATTCACACACCACAATACAAGCCAGGTAAATATAAAACCAAAAACAGAAGAATAGTATGGATTTTACATTATTTCAATGACTGCAAGCGAGTCCCTCTTTTTCATCCCATGGTCATACATTTGATACCTACCATATTTTGATAAGTTTGGCTCAAGGGTGGTCAGTACTGGCTCTCTCTTACCCAGGAGAAAGGAAAGTTCTCCACTCCTACTCCCAGAGGTTTCTATGTCTCCCCTTACCTCCTCCACCACAAAACATGAACACTGACTAAGGAAAATAGAAATGCTGCTTGCAGTCTAAGGCTCACTACCTTTTTAGCTCAATGTTATATTCAGGTAACATTATTAGATCCACATTGTAAAGTCTTATTCTACTTTTAAGGTATGGTTTGTATGGATTGCCATTTGAGCCAGTCCTCTTTGACCTGACCATTCCTCCTATTGCTGAGGCATCTGTCCCTTGTTCTGTTCCATCAACACCGTCATCCTCTCAAGATACAAGTTATTCACTCACGCAGCAACAAAGCTATTGGCCTAGTACTCCAAAACAACCACTACCTGTGGCATCTTCATCTGTCACAAAACCAACTACTGGAGCTACTAAGACTGCTGTTGGTTAGTAAATTTTTTTTCAGTGTATTTTAATCCTAGCCACCATAAAAAAAGCTGTGCCTGGGTAATGAAAATGTTTGTTTTGGTAAAAGATAAGGCTATGAGTATGAATAGGAATTGAAATTTATGATGGTAATAAACCATGATGATTATGACAGTAGAGTTGAGAAGGGGGAGGAGGATGTAAATGAAGATGAGGGATGCTGACGTCTGAATGCACCTGGTGTTAAGGATGATGATGATGATGATGTAAATGAAGATGAGGGATACTGACGTCTGATGGCACCTGGTGTTAAGGATGATGATGATAATGATGTAAATGAAGATGAGGGATGCTGACGTCTGAATGCACCTGGTGTTAAGGATGATGATGATGATGATGTAAATGA
>JAAAQI020010015.1:0-19289 GCA_011800005.2 Stichodactyla mertensii | reverse complement strand
AGATGAGGGATGCTGATGTCTGAATGCACCTGGTGTTAAGGATGATGATGATAATGATGTAAGTGAAGATGAGGGATGCAAATGAATGATGGCACTTAGTGGTGAGGATCATAAAGATGATGGTGAGGGTAATGGTAGTGCGGATGATGATGATGGTGATGAAGCTGATGAAGCTGTGGATGATGCTGATGATGCTGATGTTAAATGACGATGATGGATGATGATGGCACCTGGTGGTGGTGGTGATGATGTAAATGAAGATGATGGATGATGTCTATGATGGCACCTGGTGATGATGATGATGATGATGATGTAAATGAAGATGATGGATGATGATGTCTATGATGGCACCTGGTGATGATGACGACAATGATGTAAATGAAGATGATGGATGATGATGATGATGTAAGTGAAGATGATGGATGATGATGTCTATGATGGCACCTGGTGGTGGTGGTGGGGATGATGATGATGATGATGATGATGATGATGTAAATGAAGATGATGGATGATGATGACTGATAATGATGATGTCAATTAAGATAGTGGTGAGAAGGATACTGATAATGACAAACTCAATACTGAGAGATGGCAAAGGATGACAAAGGATAACTATAGATGAAAATGAAATGATTAATATAGATATATCATAAAGATAAATGGAACATTGTAAAATGTATTAGATTTTCAGGTTAGTACCGTAAATAAAGATAAAAAAAGAAAATGATATGATAATTATAACAATGATTATGTTTTTAAAAATGGAAGGTAAACAACACCAAAACTGATGCTAATGAAATTAATTGTAATTAATAATTATGAAGTATCAATAAAATTACTTTCTTCTTCAAAGGTCTACAAGATCTAGAAGGCAAGGCAGACAGTTCCCAGTATATCTTGTCACTTGTTGCCCACCAAGGTCTCCTTGAGGTTGAACCATTGCATTTTAATTGTACTTCAAGCAGTGATGGTGCCAGGGTAGAGAGGGCAGAATCTACTCCTGTTGTACCTGTACCAGCATTATCCACCACTGCAGCTACTAATGGGCAGTCCTACTCTTCTATGCTTCCTTCAGTGTCAGTATCAACAGAGCCAGATGTAGAGTTTCTGAAGGTTAGTTTAACTGGTTTAATTTTTAGGCCAATATACTTAAGTGTTGTGTTATGTTAAAGTACCTATAACCCTTCCAACAATATTCTCAGTGAGTATTGATTCCACAGGGTACAGCTGTTGAATGACTCCCAAAAAATTATAGAGTTTGAGTGTGGCTTCTTGAAGTTATAAAAGTTTTTCCATGCCATATGGTAACTTCTTCACCTCTGTCTTGAGAATCTTAGATATTACAGAACAGGCAGGAAACATGTTTGGGTTCCCAAGACTGATGTTTTATTGAAGATTTATAATCTAATTACACTGCTAATTGATCACTGATTAGTCATTCCATTGATGACATCACAACGGTTCCAATTATCTATGCGGGAAACCTCATATTTACAACAACCTCTCGCTTTTGAGATTTTTCCATAACTATTAAGGATTTCTCTTTCTGATTGGCTGCCAACTATGTTTGGTTAGAGTAGGGAATGTTATGCTGGTGTAACCTAGAGTATGCTCCTTTCCAGGGGAGGGTTCCACATAAAAGGAACACTATGGCAGTCTGAAGGGCACTTTCTTTTCTTATGGTGTACACTCACAGTATTTGCAAGCTAAAGGGGCACAGTAGTAGAGGGGATTTTCCATTAACACCCTCCACCTAAATTCGCCACACGTATGCGTATATGCTGTTAGTATTTGTTAGTACAGTCTCACTATATCTTTTGTTACCCCAGCAACACTACCAACAACTTGCCAAGCTACATCTTCACAAACAAGAACTGGAGAAACACAAACAAGAACTAGAAGAGCTAGCAATGTGGTCAATTTTCCCCAAGATAATACCTAACCCTGTGATGGCAGAAACTGGTGAACCTGGTGCAAGTCCTTTCTATCAGTCACCAGAAGGAAGTTATTATTATCCACAGTACTCGTCTGGTGGATCAGTTAACCTGTCACTGCAGAAGAAAATGAACAACAAGAAGTCGATAGCCAAGAAGGGTACACCTTTGACCTCTATTCATTGTCAACAAAGTCAGGTACTGCCATTCTTAAGTTTTTCCCTTTGTTTTCATTTGTTTTGTTTTACCCAGGGCTTGAACCTAACATATATCTATTAGTCTCAGACTAGTGAATGTTTGCTGTAGATGAGTGATTAAATCAACTAGCCTGCTGGACTAGAAGCTTTTCTGATAACCACTGAAGTTTGTTTTCTTGCTAGTTGTCTTTTCAGCTTTTCAGTCTACTGGTTATTCTAGTAGTTCTTATTAAAAGATAATCAAATTATATGGAATCATTGAATGACTCATGACCATTCCGCCATCTTGGAAAATGAGTGGTCTTGGGAAATGGGCTGAGTCTTGTTTCTCATTTTAGATTCCTTTAAAGTTATCAAACCTCCACAGTTAGATTTAGTTGTTGCTATTGTTTGAAAATTGTGTTTATAAATGAGATGTATGCATAACATCTCATTTATAAACACAATTTTCAATGGTTATGGTTCAAATCTCTTTAATTATGTTTGCTTTGATATCTTAAGGAAAATTAGTAAAGACCTTGGGACTAGTGATTATCCACAGTGACTAGCCCAAGGACTAGTACCTAAAAAAAAAAAAGTTAGTGTCAAGCCCTGTTACCTTGTCAATTTTACTTTTATTTATTTTTCATTTTTCCCTATTTTCATTTCTTTCATTTAAATATTTTTTTCATATTTTCTTCATCACTTTTTTCACCTTGTTTCATTCACAGAGTTTTGTTTCATTTCTTCATCTTGTTTCAGTTTTTTTCTTTCTTTCTCAGTTGCCTTTACCCCAAAGCCTCATAATTGAGCGTCTTCATTCTGGTGCAAGACATCACGTTGTCCTAGACTTTGGGTCTGTTGTGGAGATCACAGATATTATCATTCCCAGCTGCTCAGATCTGTCTTCACTGTCCATTGATGTGTGGCTGGAGGGGGAGGAGAAAGATGCACAAAGGATTGCCATAGTGTCTGATATTGGTAGCTGTGGCTGTGTCCTCAAGGATTTACACCCTCCCCCTGTGTGCCAGTTTGTTAAGGTGAAAGATCACATTCATGTTGCATTTTTTCTGTGTCACTTTGTCAGGGTCAATGAGGCATATCATGAAGGGGGATAGCGAATCAATGTAATACATGTGCAGCTTGACAGATTTCATATGAGCAGGGAAACTGACTTACAGCATGTATACTATAACATTTTGATAGCTTATTGTTTTCATGCAATTCTCTGATCACAGCAAGCATCATGGTAAAGAATGGTACTGTTACAGTATGGCTGCAAGTAGACCTTTCCCAATGACCTTTCCCAATGATTTTGCTTGGATGATCATGAAGCAGTGGTTTCAAGTTGAGACAGCTTGATTCCTTTTTCTTTTTTTATCAAGGCCAACCTTGAATTAAAACCATTGTTTCATGATCATCCAGGCAAATTCGGGAAAAGTCTATTGGCCGTATCATTTTCCACTCATACAAAATCTGCTCTTGAGGCCTGTATTCACTTGGAAGTTTGGTTATAAAAAATTGTAAAAGATCCTACATAAATAACCTTGCCTGCACTAGTATCCCTTGATATAGTATCTCAAACTCGGACTACCCTGGTACTGTGACAGGAATTTTTGTCATTTTAGCTGACAGTTGTTGGTCGACCACGCAGTAATGCCAAAGTGAAAATGAAGATAGGTGAATTTTATGGACGACCACACACGGCTTCTTCAATAGAGGCCCTAGAAGAGACCTGTGACCATCGGTTACGTGTTCTTGGGAATATGTATGAAGAAGTTCACTGTCACTACAGCCTTGCCTGCAGTAAGCTAGAGTCATTACTTGAGAACTCAAATGATAAGACAAGGATTCAAACCATCTATGACCAATGCATTGATCTTCAGCTTCAACTTAATTTTGTCCATCAATCAATCAAGCGGTTACAAACTCATCAGGTACAATCTTACAAGTCCCATATTGAAGCAGGTTATGATCAGATGAGGGTATTATGTACCTGCCTAGCTGAGACTCTTGTGGCACTTTCAGCAATAGGCCCTGATGAGAAAGGCTTCTTAGCAACAGCAAATGTTCCAACAGAGCTTCAAATCAAAACGTCTTCACTACCTCGAGACTTGTGTGAAGTTTTGTTTAAGAATCTTTTTATTCATGGGAACCCTGTTTTGAGAATGCGAGTGGCAGCTTTGTTACTGCACACATCCTGTACCAAGCCATGGTGGGGGAGCTTCCTTGCCGAGGTCCTGAAGCAGTTCTTTTCATCATCCCAGCAGACTGTATTCCCTCAGGAAAGGTGAGGTGGTGCTCTCTTGCTTCTTAGAGTTATGTTTGTGCCTATTTTTTGTTTTCCTTCCTTCCTTCCTTCCTTCCTTCCTTCCTTCCTTCCTTCCTTCCTTCCTTCCTTCCTTCCTTCCTTCCTTCTTACCTGCCTACCTACCAGTACCTACCTACCTACTTACAGACTATTCTTGCTTGCATCTCATCTTCTCCTTTTTTTTCTTTTTCTTTCTTTCATTCTAAGAATTGTGGGCTTTCATACTATATAAAAGGTGCTATTCACACTCAAGATAGACCAGCATGCACCTTGCCTTACCCAAAATTACCATTGTTTTTCACTGAATAAGACATTCATTTGTTTACTATCTCACAGGGTGTTTGTGGTGCTGTCAGTCCTTGTACAACAGACTCCTGATGTCATGCCAGTCCTGAAGAGCCTGTTGCATTTACTTTATGATGTGTTAACTGGTGAAAGCAAGTTGAATCACACTGATGTCCAACATATCGACATGTCTCTTGTTGGCTGGATTGTTCTTTTGCTAGCACATATTTTGAATACTTGTGGTGTTGGAAGAGCTCCAAGTTCTTCAGGTGTGCATAAACTATTCCTAAAGATGTCAACCTACTATTGTATTTCTTGAACTCCCTCAACAAACCTTGAATTTGATGGGCCACACAGACAAAAACTAAGAGATAGTGCCAAAAATGTACATTTGAAAAGAGAATAAACAAAAAATGTTTTGGGAAATTTTCCCAATAACTCGCAAATCTTTTCATGATGTAACTTGATAAAATGGCAACCCCAAGAAGAAAGTTCATACTTGAGTTTCATTTTAAGGTGACTTACAAATGAGAAATTTTTAATGTCCTGTTACTCCGTAAAATATTTCCAAGGGCAAAAAAATTAGTTGCTGTGAGCACAAGTATTCTAAAAGAAATTTAATGAGTCATTGAGGACAACTCAAAATTGTCATAAAATGTCATCAATAGGCATTTGCATTTACTACCACTATTAGAATCCTTTGAGTGGCTCCTATCATCAGGCAAATTTTACCAATGGTCTCTTTATTCCCAGGAGGGTAGAAAAATCTGAATAAGAAGGCATTTTGACAAAGCATTCTGTTAGTGATAGTAAAATGATGCAATCATAAAAGTGACCTATTGATCGATTTGAAATTTTGTAGCTGAATTTTATGAATTGTATCTGTTTTTCAGATTCATCTGGTTCAACATCTGTTAGTGGAGCAAGTTCCAGTTCAGCCAAATCATCCATCCCTAGTTCGTCAGACAAATGGGATTTCATTGTTCCTTCTCCAGCCACTCAAACATCCCAGTCATCAGGCAGCTCTTTAATCCACCAACTAAACCGCCACAAGCTCAGACGACAAATCTCAATCCATGAGAAACAGCTCAAGGAACTCCAAAAGCAGCAGAAAAAGATGATGGAAGCACAGGGAACAGACTCATCTGAGGTACAACACATCCAACAAGCCTATGCCAAGTCAAAGTTTACCTCACAAGCACTCAAGGTTTACATTCATACCATACTTTACTTAAAGCTTTTAAAGAATGAGGACTAATTAATGAATTCCATTGGCTGGTGAGGACTTTTTAGGGGTCTAATAGAATGATCAGTAATGAGTGACATGACCCATTCCTGCCATTTTCTATGGCAATTAAGGTGAAAAATGATCAGGGATAATCATGTGCCATCCAACATGACAGGCAATGGTAATGGGGTCATTCAACACCATCAAAAATGCCTGGGAGCAATCACATGACTAGCCCATCCCTTGTACAGTAATTGTAAAGCTGAAATGTAATATAAATGTGAAATCTCTTTCAGCATATAAAAGACCTAGTCAAACTACGCCACCAGGAAGCAGAAGCATCCTCAAGTAAAGGCAAGAAGCCCAGCAGCAGCAAAGTGAAGATTCCAAGCAAAGCAGGCCCTTCGTCGTCATCATCATCATCAACTGTCCATCTATGCCTATCTCAGATTAATACCCTCCCTGTTATGAAGAAGATGGTAGAACTGGTACTCAGTTTAGATTCTTCCTGTCCTGCAGACATTGTTCTCACTACATGCAAGGTAATTTAAGAAACCTCCCTGAGTGATGTAATGCTATCTCACTTTTACTCTACCAAAATTTTATAGCTTGACTAGTTTTCACCCCACCCCACCCTCCCTGACTTCCATCTTAAATTCAAATATCTGATATGGAATTAAGAGTCAATGATATCCATTGAGCCTATCACAGCATGTGAGAGTCTTGCTCATCCAAGGAAATTGCTCAGACAAGCCAAACAGCACTGTGATGGTGGTGGCACAGCATATCTGTACTATAAGGTTTTTGCAGTCATTCTAACTGCCTGTCACTATTAGTACAGTAAGAGTAAGGGCTAATTGGAGTATTTTCATGAACTGTTGCCCATTACTGCTGTTTTCTTTTTAGGTCGTTGCTTTGTTGTCATCAATCAGCCAGCCGACTGTCTATGTGACAGATGTTATGAATGCTTCACAAGTGGAGTCAATTCTACGATTATGTTCCAGTAACTGCTGTGGTTTATGGACCAGACATGCTCTTATTACTCTGCTTCAGGACCTTATGAGTGGTAGGTACTTGATCATTCCCATCAGAGGGTGCCTGAAGGTGATTGAAGTACCATTATGCTCCATGAGGTACCTAAAGGTGCTTGCAGTATCATGATACTCTACAAGGTGTCAAAAGTTGCCTGAAGTACCACTTTAGCCCATGAGGTACCTTTTGTTGCGACACAAGCTACCATGACCACCCCATGTTTTTTTTTTTCAAGTTCAAGAATTCGTCAGGAATTGCACCTGAACTTACGCAGTCATGAGATTACTATTTGTATCTGTGAAACAAATTCTTGCTATCTGACTGGCTAACTTGTAAGAAAAATACATTTGGTGGCTATGGTAGTATGCATTGCAGAGTAAAGTACCATGAGGCATCATGAGTTGCAAGGCATCAAAAGTGCCATAAGGTACCTAAAGGGGCTTATGGTATGATGATACACTAAAATATGTGTAAAATATGCATTTTATGTCAAAAGTTTTTGAGGTACCGCTATGGCCATGAAGCATCTCAAAGTTTGAGCTACCATAAAAAAAAAAAAGCCTTGAGACATCATGATGTTCCATAAGGCAAGCATTCCTGGAGGTTGAATATATACATATGAGAAGTTTTAAAACACCATGATGTGCTATGAAGCTCATTAAGTTATCATATCTTACTAAAAAGTACAGCAAATCAATAATCTAGCTTTCAAGCATTCAAGCATTATTCAAGCATTATTCATACTACCATTGTAGGTTCTAAGAGTGATGTGCAGATCGTTTATGATGAAGAAACCAAACATGAAAAAGAACTGCGTATGGATGTAAATCAAAGTGAACTAACAGAGCAACAACCAGGATCCTTCTCCGGGCCAAGCATGGAGAACATGCAGTCTCCAAAGGAGATCCCCATAGATTGGACTGGCATTCCACCAGGTGCTGCAATGTTCCCTGAGTATATTCCACCAACCACCACACAGTTGCCTCCAACATCTGTAACAACCACTCTTTACATACCACCAAAACCCCAGGTGTCAACCCCAACCACCTCCAGCACCAGCTCTGTGACAAAGATGTCCAATGCTCTAGATGCTCGCTTGGAGCTTGGTGTTACTATGGAAGCTGAGTGGGACCTAAAGACCTTGCAGGTATAGACTGTGTCATTGTATAATTAACAAGTTGAGATCTGTTTATAAATATGGTTCATAGATTTTTATTGCTGAATTTTATATTGAAATGTAATAATTGGACATAATTTTTCCCTTTTGTGAGTATAAGCAAATACTGAATATTGCTTTTCAGCTAATACAAGGAGAAGCTGTACTCAAAGGCATGACTAATAGGCGTCTTCCACGGTACCTTTCAACAAAGACAGTGGCAAAACAGACCATCACCTCGTCAGCTAAAATGGTGGAAATGTTCTTTAAGTGTTTCAACAAGTTGTTCACTGACTGTAAAGATCCCAAACTCAATCTTGGGTCCCTCCTTCAACTTTGGCTACGACTGAATGCATTTCTCCCACTTGGCCCAAATAGAACTCAGTTATTCATTTCTCTGAGTAAAGAGTCTCTGACAAACTTGTTGTCTTTTTTGGCAACCTGTCCCAATATCTCGCTGCAGACGTTCTATCTTGCCTTTGAAGTGATGAGGAGTGTCCTTGAGAAATCCCCTAAAGAAGCATCCCCTCTTTCTGTAGAGGGAATGCCAATATCTTCTACGGCAGTGGTATTTGTCAGTAATCCTGATCTTCTGGCTATACTACAGAGGACTCTAATAGAAGGATCACCCAAGGATTATGGTGCAGAAACTGGTGTTGGAACATCTGGAACAGGCATCAAGCAAGTCGAAGCATTCTTATCATCCTTGGCTACTACTCTTGAGAAGGAAGATGATGGTGGATTGTTTGCCAAGTTCCATAACCTAATGTTGGAGTTGTTGTGTTCGCTTGCTTCAGGAAAGTAAGGAAAAGCAATAAGAAAAAATATAATTTATATGGATGCTCTTTGCCCTCAAGAATTGAATTAAAATGTTTCCATCTTGAAAACAAGGAGCAAACTCCCATTCTAAACTGAGACTTTAGAAAGTTGATTGACTGCTGTCAACTCTGATTTAGTCCCTGTTACATGGTAAAACTTTTAGCTGAAACTTGTGTTAAACAGCATTGTGAGACACATTTTACGGGGGTGTTACACAGTGCAATAATCTTGCGAAATTTTTTGGGGGATACAAGTTTCAGATAGAAAGTAGTTCTACTCAAGCAACTGAACTTGAGCAGCGAAAGCATGTAACCCCTGTGAAAGTCACGCAACACTGTTGTGGAAAGTTTCAGCTAAACGTTTCACTGTGTAACAGGGGCTTTACTCTTAAGACCCCTCTGTTACAGATTTATTTATTCATTTTTCAATTTATTTTCTCTCTTACTATTCTATTCTCAGTGTTAATTACAGTGGAAGACCCATTCAAATGAAGCCCATCTTGAGAGTACTTCTGAAGCATCCTCCTTTGGACACCAAAGACCTTCACCTTTCCCTAGTGATCAGACTCCTAAAACTGGCAATGCAACTGTCACTACAGCAACTTCAAAAGAAAGATGAAATATCCCTTCAAGCATCAAGCCACTTCCATGAGACACCTCGTTTGACCACCTCTTCTAATCTTATGGAAGGCAAGCCAACTGATGGTCCCTGGATTGTGCACAGCACATGGCTGACTAAGCTCTTGGGTGTCATCATCATGTTCATGCAACTTCCTGAAGAAAAAATAAACATCATAAACCAAACTGCTGAAACAACTGAAAATGGAAAAGCTGAATCAGATAAGCAGGACATTGATAATTTCCAGAAGAAAAAAGAAAATAGTAAAGAAGTTCCTAGTTGTTCTGTTGAAGGAAGCAGTAAGGAAGATAAGGAGGATTTGAATCCAGTTGATGATACGATGGAAGATGCTTCAGACAGCATGGTGAAGACACTGCAGGCAATGGCCAAGGCAGTGGAGAAGAACACTTCTCAGTCATCTGAAGAAGCACAGCCTGTCATAAATGTGATTGAGGAGGAGTCATCACCTAGTTCCAGCTCAGGAACGGACACGTCTGGAGGTGAGGAAGACTCTACACCATCAGGAGATGGGGGACCTTTACCAGGAATCAAGGAAGGACCAGACACAGCAGATCTCAATGAAGGCATTTCAGATATCAAGGAAGAAACACACAAAGAACAGGAGGATGAGAAAGATACAAAGCCTTTGCCAGAAAAAGACACTCCTCCAACCACTAAAGCACTTAAAAGTGTGCTTCCAGACCTCATCATTACAGATGATGATATTTGCCTTAATCTTCTCCAGTGCCTTAATCTCTGCAGCTCCAATAACATTGGAGTATTGTTGACAGGTGCCAATATCCTTAATAGCAGCCAAAGTGTGTTGGTGTCTGGTGACCCAGTTTCTGTTGAGGATGGGATACTGCAAGTCGTTTCTGTGATCTACAGTCAACTGACTCACCAAGATTTGTTGGTTGCCATGGTTATCAAGTATCTGTCTGAGTGCAGGGTGACCAGTGTTCCTGTTACCTCTTTGTCTGAGCCGTTCCTCTGGTTTCTTTTGAGGATGCTTGACTCTAACAAACAAGTGGAGATCTTCAATGCACAAGGTATCGTCTGTTGGAGTTTTGTGACATTGTATCACTGGCATCTTTATATTATCACCTTTTATGAGTGCTTTATCATTATCACCACCACCACCACCACCACCAGCAGCAGCAGCAGCAGCAGCAGCAAAACGCACAGCTAACTAAGGCAACAGAAGCAACAACAACACCAAGAACAACGAAAATAGCAGTAGCTCAGCAACTCATTGGATTATGCCTATCAACATCTTGATTTTTTTTCTATTTTCTAAATAATTTACACTTTAAATTTCAGGGGGTTATGAACTGTTGTTCAAGAATTTGGTGTCAAGTTATTCTGTCCAATTGAACGATAACACGCATGATCTCATTCCAGTCATGAGGCAACTAACCAAACTTGCTCACAAATCAAATAATGGTAGTGCTAAGCTTCTACTGAACGCAGTCTCTGAGGCAGAGAAAGATCAGGGCATGGTGAACTATGCTCCTTTTGGTAAGACTCTTCTAGTGTGTAGGGGAGCAACGAGGCAACAGCCCTCTTGTTTAAGTTTTGTTATCTTTTCAAAATCTTGTGTTCATTTTGGCCCAAGAAAGGAAAATTCTCTAGGCATAAGTTTCTAGTGTTTTTGGAATTTTTTGTTTTAAGATCCACCATCTACAATTCTTCCATTTTTTACATTCACTGTTTCTTTTTCTCGACTTTGAGGGGCACTGTGCTTAAGTGAAATAGCTTGTTATCCTTCACTAAACTATCGTGTAAAGTGTCCCTCAAAATTGATGCAAATGAGCCACCAAAAAGCCCACCGCCAACAATTATGAAACATGTTGAGTGGATTTCGAAGGTTCCCTTGATATGAAAGCCAGTTATGCGTTAATTTTAAGGTACCATCAGTTGTTCTCGACCCTCATCCCACCCTGCAGACACACTACTGAAGGCCAGCATGACGCATCGACGTACCAGATCTGCTGCATGGTCATATCACTTCTATCCTGGTGAACTATGGTGTGATCTTACTATATCCTTACCGACACCTATATTGCTACATGCTGTGCATGTACACCCACATACAGCTGGATTGACAAGTAAGTAACCTATTAATGTACCTACCCACACCTTATATACCATCCACACCTATTAACCCACACACCTTATAGTATGCCTATCCACACCTATGCACAGTGTGGTGCACATCTTCTGTTACTGTTAATGTATACCACCTGACACGGAAGAAATAGAATTAAGGGTTTTGTTTGATTGTCCTGTCTTAATTTGTAGGCTGCCCGTCTTATGTTGCTCTGGACTATAGCGTGGACGGTACCATAATGACCCCAGCAAGCAAACCACTCATGACCAGTGGCCTTAGTGTTATCAAACTACATTTTGATCAACCACAAATAGCCCAGGTAAGTAGTAAACCCCTGCAATAAACTGAACCATAGGTAGCCCAGGTAAGCAAACGCTATCATATATGTTCAACCATTGGTAGCCCAGGTAAGTGATAAATTCGAGGAAATATAGAGATAATGCAACCACAAAACTCAAGTTACTGCTGTGCAAACATAGGTAGCCCATAAAACGTTTTTCGTGTGTTTTGTAGTGCATATGTGTACGTTGCCGTCGACCAAGAGACTCGGAATCACTAGGGCTGTCACAGATCAAGGTATGGGGAACCTCGCTATATGGACCACCACCAGAACGACCCACAAGTACCAGTCAAAGAACGTATTCTGATTGGTAGGTTTCCGGCACTCGGTGTTTTGGAGTGCTTTAGAGATTTTTAAGTGGTTTTTGTTCTCAGTAACCTGTCCAAGACAATGCGTCTATTCTCAAAGAAACGTTATTTAATCCAACATTAACAATCACCTTTTATTTCTCCAAAGTCTCAACTGGGTTTGTCTTCTTCACCATTGTCTACATCGCACACCATCACCAGAGATGTCAAGTCTCTCGTCTTCCATCTACCTTCGTGATGTGTTTGGTATCTGTATCTCTTTATTAGGCGCACCTCAAAGGTATCGATTGACAGTAGTATTAATATCTTAGTACACTTTTATTTACTTTCCTTCTGGCATCAGCTTTTACTCGGGCTCTTTGTGATAATCAAGTTTCAAATTCCAAATAGTGTTTCTTGCATAAGGGTTTTTGCGGTGTTTCCACAAGGTCTGCCACACGTGTAGCTCTAGTGAAAGATATTTGACGTCTTGGTTTGTTTTTCATTTAATTTAGTTGTTTTTCCCCTTTATTTTTCTTTTCTAGCGATCTTTTCTCTGGCTGCCAGGAAGCAGTCCTTCAGAGATTAGCGTTAGAGTTCAGTGAACTGGGTGAAATCCTTCTAAAGAAGCTTCTTGTTGACCCTGGACGTGCTCAGATAACCCAGTCTGTCTTAGTTTCACCCTCAGCTGTGCAGCTTGTTTTCAAACTGGCAAAAACTGGTGGAGCTGCTGCCAAGCAAAGGTATCACATGAGTTTCAATCTCTTGTTTTGCTCGAGGGTATTTATCCTTTTTTAGGTTGCCTTTTCGCAACTCCAACAGCCCCTGCAGTGTCACAGCTAAAGCGTTGTATTTCTTTCTTGTACTAGATTAAGAATCCTTGCAGACTGGCTGGAATGCTTGGCCTCGTACTCGCATGTATCTGTAGCAGGAGAACACAGCCTAACAGGGCTTGTACAGGCAGTGGCAGCCGTGCTCTGGACTACAGCAGATTCTGGCCTTGCTTCCATCGTTCAGGAAGAATATAGGGAACAACTCTTCAGGTACACTACATTATACTATTCTAAACCACACCAGACCACGCCACACCACACTGTACCACAGCACACTACACACCACCACAGCACACTCTACTACACCACACAATACCACATACTAAACCACACCATACCACACTACGCCACAATACCCTTCACTTTACTATACTACACCACACCACACTACGCATCACTACACCACACTATACCACACCACACCATATTATACCAAACCACATTATACCACAAACTAAACCACACCATACCACACTACGCCATACTACCCTTGACTTTACTATACTACACCACACCACACTACGCCACACCACACCGTACCACACAACACCACACCATACCACACAACACCACACATCATTACACTGCACTACACTGTACGGCACACCACAATACATTGCATTAACCTGTGCTTTCTTTTCCACTAAAGGTCTCTTTACGACTACTCCCAGCTGATTGCCAGACAAGAACCCTTAAAACAAGCCATCGATTATGTTATCTGCTCGTTATGCCACGTCTGTCCGTCGTACTTCCAGCTCCTATTACACCTAACAGACGCCCAGGAACTCGTCGATCAAGCGCGAACCCACAATGACATTGAACCGTCTTACCTCTTGTTTGTGACTAATCCTAGTGGCATGGAGACCCTGGCTCGCGCCTCCCAATCACCCATCACCTCTTCTTTGCTTCTTGCTTCAGGTCTGTTGCATGTTCTTCATGATGGTATCACCCGTTTGTGCAACAACCTCCTGGCGTCACAAGGTAACACCAAAAGAAGCGACACTGAAGGTGGCATAGTTCTCTCCTTGGACTATCTATCTGATGTGCTGTCCTTTATGGCTACGTGCGCGGAAGAACCCATCGTCAAAACTTGGTGTGGGGAAAGTGGACGGGAGTTTTGGAAGCCATTGATGAGGGTACTCGGATCTGGGATACTTTTTAGTCCT
This sequence comes from Stichodactyla mertensii, assembly GCA_011800005.2. NCBI lineage: Eukaryota > Metazoa > Cnidaria > Anthozoa > Actiniaria > Stichodactylidae > Stichodactyla > Stichodactyla mertensii. The sequence goes on along the minus strand of JAAAQI020010015.1, from coordinate 4,994 downwards.
CTTTCGAGAATCAGCAGAAAAATTCCACCGTTAGCAACGTGCCATCGAATTGCCCTGGAATCAGTCGCAATCAAGTATTTCTCTCAATGTATAAGCTGCTATCCAGATAATCAGAATTTGTTCGCGAAACTTCTGTGTGAAGTGATGGAGACCCCGTTCGAAACCACAGGGGAATGTGTGCTAGGTAGCACCAGAGGAGTTGGTCTTGATGGCTTTCTGAGGCGCCTTGTTCTTGAAGTTCTCTTACAAGATGAAAAAGTTCAAATTTGTATTAAATATGGGTCTGTTTTAAAGCCTTTTATGGCTTCACAGGAGAAAAACTTCAGCCACAATAGCGACTGGCACCCACGATATGGCGCTGGGTACAACATTCTCTTGTTCAAGGCCAATCTATCATCAACTATCGAAGAACTAGATGATATAATCATTCCCAATTCATCGGCAAAGAAACCCGCTGAAAGTAAAGGCTCAGAAGAAGACAAAGCTGGTAACTATGGAGACTTGGATGATTTTGCGGCACTTGGTGACCCAGAGATCCTCGAAGGCTTAAGCATCGCGGCTGGCATTAACGTGAAGTCCAAACGTGCTAAGAGTAGTGCCGTTCTACGAAAAATATCCAGCCAAAAGCTTGACGCAAGTCTGTTGAGACCAGGTCCAGCATCAGCCGTTTGCCGCCACCATGCTCTTCTTGGTAATGTCTTGATAAAGAACAAGACAAATCTATCGAGCTTGCTGAGTGTTCTCTTCTCTTGTGGTCTTACTGCTGGTACTAATTGTATCGAGCTGTCCCTCAAGACTTGTGGTAACTCTGCCTCCCATAACATGGATGATACTCTGTTGAAGACGTTACCGTTACCAACGACCCTGCATGAGTTTGCTTCATTTAATGGCTTAGCGATCTTGTCATCTCGGCTATCATGTTCTGTGGTCATGAACCAACCACCTCAGGAAGCGACTGCCAATGATTCTGATGATCTAGCCCTCCCCCTTGCTTTTCCTTTACCGCTCTTTTCGTTATCTTCCTCCGTCTTGAGCAGGATACCCGGTCATTCTCTCGCAGCATTTGGCTTGTTTATTTCTCTTCCTGGGTATGCCAACGTCTTGTTACAAGACAGGTCTAAGGCACAGTGTTTGTTGAGGCTGTTGCTTGGCGCTGAAGATGACGGCAATGGAGGTAAGACGTAGAGAAAGACTTTCATGAATGATGTTATTAATTGTAATTGGATATCTCGCTGGATCGTTTAAAAGGTTTTGTGGCATTCTTTTTGATGTCAAAATTTGACGCGATTGGCCGTTAAACCGGTTTTTGCTTTGTTTTGTTTTGTTTTTGTAAGCAAAGAAGTATCATCAAGTTATTGAAGAAAAGCAGATTTTGCACATTTTTTGATACGCAGGCGCAAAAGAATAGAAAGACATTGTGACGTAACTGCAATGTCGCTGCGATCGTCTATCTTATTATATCATCATCATCATCATCATCATCATCATCATCTTATCTTTCTCCAGGTCACGTCCTATCCTCACAAGTAGCAGGATCCTTACCAACACTACCATTCCAAATCCTACGCCTGCTGTTCCATTCTACCCTACTATCCAACGATGCTGGTGTCTCGCTACGGCAAGTAGCCCTTGAACAAGGAGCAATCCAACTTGTCTTGATGTGTCTGGGTGTCTTGAGCCACCATGAACCTCGTGTGGTCAGTCCTACGGACCGCCTGGCTTTGCAAACTGTTGCAGCACTAACTGGAAAGTAAGTCGATTTCAGAGCGGTTTTCGTATGAGTGGGAAACGTACGGTACTGACTTACAGCTTGTACACAGTACGGTATGCAGCAACACTTAAACATTGTTTGTACGGCTACAAATTTGCCGTATCGTTTCCTACTTTAACAGAATCTGCTCCTTCACAACCATGACCAAGTACCGCCACCACAATAGCCTTCTTTCCACATTTTGATTGAATGATCACACTAAGATCTATATCGAGGCTCCGGGGAAACAAATAATTACGGTTATTTCATTGTGTCCCCAGAGCCTCGACTCAGATTTTGTGTGCGATCTATCAAACCAAAATGTCGGAAGTGGGCTAAATGCATTTGTGACCCCTTTGTATCACCACTATGCCTTCATGATTATCCCAGTCCCTTTCACTACTGGCATTACCCTTGCCATTAATTGACGAGATCAACTTTTTTCATAGTTTATTACGAGGCTCAGACCAAGGCAGTAATAGCGAGAAGCAGTACTGGGCCAAGGGGACTGGGTTCGGTACAGGATCCACTGCTTCAGACTGGGACATCGAAAACGCCATGAAGAAACAACGTGCAGAAGAGGCTCATACTACGTGTATGCTTCAGGTAACGTCACATTCATCGTCCTTATTCATCAGTGTAATTATCAATGACCAACACTTGTTCTTACGCTTTTGTCGTATCTAGGTTCTTGGCGCGTACATTCGTCCCGCTGGTGTACAAAACCTGGCCGACTTAACCAGGCCTAATTACACTTCAGATTACAGTCCGTGTAATAAGATACCACCCGCCATGACAGAACTTCTCTCACGGTCATGTCTTGTACCGACTCTTTCTTCTTACCTTAGGAACGACTCGGGTAAATATGAACCTCTTTTATACTGATCACTGTGCAGGCTAAACACGCTAAGTGGCTCCTCTATTGTCATGCTAACCGCTCTTGTCAGACAACGTTTGTGATCTCTGTTCTTCTTGGCAGTTTTTGACGCATGGCTCTTGTTGCCATGGTTACCTGGGTTTTGAACTCACAATTTGTCGTCATGATTACTTGTATTTTCAAACCAGTTTATTGGTGATAACTATGGTACCAATACTTAGTATTTTCCATTAAGGTTACTCATTGGCCGGTTAACAGCTTTTTTCATGTGGGTTGTCAGTGTCTGTTGCTATGGTTACCTGTTACCCTTTATACTGACTGCTGTCATTGCTTTTTTCCCCCGTAGTTCTAGACATGGCTCGTCACGTGCCATTATACCAAGCCGTGTTAGAAGTGATGCGAGCGTTGGCGACATGTCCTAGTCTGGTTCATCTTCTGGCTCCCACTGATGGCAATGGTTCTGGGGATACCACCAGCCTGGCTGCCTTGATTGGCAAAATGAAGCTATGCGTAGACACGTATTCCAAGACGCTACGGTAAGAAGACTCGGGCATGAGAACCAACAAAATTTTAAAATGTCCAGAAATCTTTTTTCATTGGGCCATTGCGCATTTAATCATTGTGGGTGTGTCAGAAGATGAAAACATGGAAATTCTGGGGTCTTCCAAATTTTACCATAGTTGATGGGGAAGTCAAGTGGAAATCCTTGGGGTATGATGAAATTTACTTTACTTTTAATTTAAATGAACTTTAACGGGGGATACAGAAATTAATTGCAATGCTCATTTCTCAATAATTGCGTTTCCTTTGGTTTTAATCTAAATTCTTAAGGTTCGTACGTTCCCTGCAACGTTGCTTGCAACGGGGAAATCACAACTGTTGCGCGCGACATAGCAGAAGTAGAAACAAGTTCTACTTTTACGGGTGGACACAATTTTCTCGTTGCAAGCAACGTCACGGGGAACGTCGAGAGTTCGAGCCTATACTGTTTATCGTAAGGTTTAAAGGTTTCGCTTCACATCATTTTGACTCTCAGGTCGACATCACAGACCATCAGAAAAACCAAACGAGATACTAAACAGAAACCATCCAGCACTACAAACCAAGTCGATCAAGGGGAAACCGAAGGCAACAAGGAAGCAGACGCCGAGGGATTAGCACTCCTCATACCAGACATCCAAGCAACTGCTACTCTGGTACAGGATGTTCTGCGTCACTTACATGACGCCACGTCTGATAATCAACAAGAAGGCGATGACAAATCTGGAGCTGTTGGAGCACAAATGCTCAGTAATGAAGAGAAATATCTAGCGGTCATGAAACCGCTGCAGTTTGGTAAGCTCTTAGGGCTTATGGGTGAGGTTTAGAAAGTGCGTCTAAGAACTCCTAAGAAGCTGTAGGAGAACATATTTCTTATAATCACGACACAGGACACGGTCGTGGTACGGAATTTATTCGGTGACAGTCGTTGATCCAAGCACAGGGGTTGATTTTGCTGCGCATCCAATCAAAATACTCGTCACGATCACGGTCACGTCACTTCAAGTCAGGTGACATCACGTGATATCTGTACCTTATCGTTTTCATTCATGTAAAACCTGTTCAATGGTCCATTCCCAAGATGTAGTTGAGTGAGTCCAGTGCTAGGGTTGTTACTTGGTGTAAGACCCATGAAATGTCCCTATTATTGTGTAATAATAGGGACAATAGTAGGGATTATAAGAATAATAGTGAAAATAATTTCATGGGGTCTTACACCAAGTAACAACCAGAGCTAGTCAAAGCCTTGATTTTAGTACGTACCATCGTGTACTGAGCTATGTACTAATCTGATAAAATGGACTTCGGGATGATTAAACAATAAAGCAAAGAAGAGTTGCTGATTAAACAATATATAATTTACATAATAACACCACAAAGAAACTGCTATGATAATGAAAAGCTTCCTACAAAACGTGCTTTGTCTCTTACGTTCGTGTCCATATTCTTTTCCAGACATGTACGAAATAGTAAGCGAAGAAGACACTGACAGACTAGAGTTCACCTTAAGCTACCACTTCGCCTCAACGCTGCGATCAGCGACATCCAATGGAGAAATAGGAAGTCCTGCGCGTGCGCGGCGCTTAGCCCAAGAGATTACGTCACTTTCTACGTCCTTACCACTGTCCAGTAGTTCCAGTGTGTTCGTAAGATGTGACGAAACTCGTCTAGATATCATGAAGGTAAGCGCTGGAAGTATGATTTCTGTGGGTGTTAGCTATACCTTGTGATAACGGTGGCTCTTACTTTCATACCTTATGCTAACAGTCGCCTTGATCTACATGTGGAGTTTGATTATACCTTATGCTAACAGTCGCCTTGATCTAC
>JAAAQI020009904.1:0-20080 GCA_011800005.2 Stichodactyla mertensii | reverse complement strand
GCTGGTATTAATTTTTCACTCAGTTAAATTTTTACTCATTCGAATTTGCGGCCGCCATTTTGGTAAAAGGTCTATTTATATGCGTTTATTCATCGGCAAAAGTTAAGGAATAAGTGACGGCAGGAAGGTTTTCCCGTCATTATTATATTATCCGATTCAAAATGTTAACTATCTGTCATTATTATTTAGTTGTTATCCCTACTCTGCATCTTTTGAAGGTGGATTTTTCAAAGCTAAGACGGTCGCCTTGAAACCACGCCCATTTGTAAAAATTTCCGTCATCTATGAAGGGTATATTTGTCGACGAGCACCATCCGTGAATACGTTTAGGAGGGACTTTTCCTCTATGAAGAGAAGCGTCGACCGGTGGGTAGACTGATAAAACAATGAGAGACAGCAGGATGGATGGATGGATGATTGGGATGGAATGATGAATGGAAGGAAGGAAGGAAGGAAACAGTAGAAGAATAGAATGAATCAGAGAAAGATCCAGAAGATCAGAAAGAAAACACTAGTTACGTGACAGCCTTTTCCCCGTGTCTTCACTGATGATGATGCTATACATAACTTTGTACTGAATCACCCTTGGTATATCCGAATCCCCGGAAAGAGAAGTGAGCGAAAGTAAAATCATTAGGACATAATTAATAAGATATATCCAGAGTGAAAGGAAAGAAAGAAAGGAAGGAAGAAGACGAGCTAAAAGGTGAATAAATAAATAAAAACAGTCTGCATGTCGGGAGTCCACTCTGGATGATGCCAAGCACCTCCCACATCTCAAGATTTCTTTCCCCTTAACACTGCAAGGCTCTCTCTCTATACACATACCAGATGGGATTCCCCGTTTAATGATAAGCACCTCCCACTAGGAGCTATAGCTTTCTATATATGGAGATAGTTGTAACTTCCGAAAGTGCTATTCATACCTGTCAAAGCAACTGTCAAGACAGTGATACCACCGATAAATTATTGGTGACGTAATGACACGCGACACTTGACTTTTGAACGCCTTATCTCAACCATTAATCAGTGTTGCCCAAGTTGTAATTACGCTAACTTCCTTAAGCAATATAGCAATAGTTAGTGAATATATAACACGATTGAGTGAATGCCGGTCCTGACACGTGACCAGCAACCGTCATCTATAAATTATTCTTCACAATTCAAACACAGTTCTGGTACTGCCAACGTGTTTCGCCCTTGATAAACAAAGTAATAGTGGTTACGTCTTTGAAAAAAATGGAAAAAAGTTTCTTTTCAGGAATAGGATGGGAAACTGTTTCTCGAAGTTCATTTTTTCACAATTGCGTTGTTGCTATTTATAGCCGAATTTCGAAGATTTGATTAAAATATTTGTCGTTGAAGAGAATCGAAATCGATATGCTGGCCTAAGCGGCCTGAAACAAAAATAACCTGTTTCAGCCAGTCTGACTAGAAACCCTTTCTCGCTACAGCATAAACTCCTCCCAGGAAATAAACACAATCAGGAAGCCATCTTTAATCATTATTCTTATCTGTCGCATTATATACGTTTACAGTAACCTTTCAAAAATATCTTCTCCTGACGTTTCTGAAAGGGAATTTCAAGGTTTTGTGTTAAAATGAGATCAACTGACGGAGATAAAAAGGAATGAGCGTATTTAATGGTCCAATGACCAGATGGCAAAAAGCGCGCGGCTCAGGTTATGAATATTCATGAGTTCGCATTACGTCACGTGGCCACCGTGTCAATGGAAGAATCCTAACATGAGGCCGCCATTTTGAAATGGTAGACTGTTGTATAGGGTGCTTTTTAAACTCGATTTTTAATCCCGAGAGCCTTTAAAACCGCCCCAAAAATGGCCGAAGGAGGGTCTAATGTGACGGCAGAGGAGACAGACGAGGAGTCGCTGTTTCTGATTTGCGGAATTTGCCGTAAAGCTTCTTTGGACTCCAAGCCAAAGCTTTTACCGTGTCTTCATAGTTTTTGTTTTAATTGCTTAGAAGAACGATATAACCAGCAACAGCAGGACCAAAAACAAAACCCAACGGCCAGTGCTGGATCTCAGGGGCTTTCTAGGCTCAAATGCCCTACTTGTGGACAAGAATTCTTGGTGCCTCAAAAGGGTATTAGCGGATTCCTCGACAATCAATTCATGTTGGAATCTCTGAGTAAAATCTCTCGTAAGAAAGAAAACAACGAGCGCGTTTGTACGTCCTGTGAAGATAAAAGCCCTGCAACGTCGTACTGTTTGGACTGTGCAGACTGGCTGTGTGATGCCTGTGTTCAGGCTCACCAACGAGTACGGGTAACTAAAGATCACACAGTTCAAACGATGGAAGAATATCGAGCAAGCGCTACTTCTTCCTTTGAAGATCAACGACCTATTTTTTGCACTGTTCACCCTCACGAGCCGCTAAAATTATTCTGTGGCAACTGCGAGAAGCTAACCTGTAGGGATTGTCAGCTCCTAGAGCATAAGGACCATAAATATCAGTTCGTTAAGGAGTCGGCTTGTTCATATAGAGAATATTTAAGGGCACAATTAAATCGTTTATATGAGCAAGCCCAACCTTTGACCGAATCTATCAAAGATATCGAAAAAGCGGCCAGAGGGTTACAAGAGAGGGAAGAAGTCATAACTACGGAGATTCACAAGGCTTGTGAGACGCTCGTAAAAGCTGTGAAACAACGAGAGAGTGTTTTAATCACTGAATTGAAAGCACTTGTCCATTTTAAGCATAAACTTTTGGCCAAACAGAACAAAGATCTTCGTCTGATGCAAAAAATCCTTCAACATAACTACGGTTTTACTAGGCATGTATTAAAATCGAGCAGTGACATGACCCTTCTTTATAGTAAGAAACAACTAAGCTCAAGAATTCAGAACTTGTTGAGTTTGAAATATAAGGTCAACCCAGTGGCCCATAGTGATTTAAAATTTTCGATGGATGCAGAAAAAATGGCAGCATTTATTGGTAAAATTGGGTCAGTTATAACTCCAGGAGACAAGGCTCCAATGTCAAGCAGCCAATCTGTCAGACTTGACTCTAGTTTCAGGCCTGTGGCAAGTACAAGTGGAATCCAGCAGGCAAAGGCATCAACATCATCAATACGTGACTCAGCCCATGCCCATCGTGTAAACCCATATGAAACACTGTCGTCACTCAACAAGCGCCTGGTATCTACTCCTCCAAGCACCATTGTAAGCAGTCTTACAGTCAAGATGTCAAATGGACAAATAAATCAAATTTCCAGTTCAAATAGTCAGGGCTCTGGCCCTAAATATCCTTCAAATGATGGCATGTATCAAGTTAATAACAAAGTTGCCATGGCAGCAGCTTCTCACAGTCCTAAACCCGGTCAAGTCAGTTCTACAAATATGTTGCCAAAAAACAGAGTTGGACCACAAGCTACCATGAAGTATACAAGTTCTTTGGCCAGTGGCAATCAAATGAATGTGGTGGATTTCAACAAGACAAAACCACTGCATCACTACTTGGGAGGGTCCCCGCCTCAGTCGGCTCTTAGTAGTGGGACTAGTACAGACACAAGAAGCTTTTCACCTCACAGTGAAAATGGACTCAGTCAAGGAATGATCACAAACGTGAGAAGCCTGAAGAACTCATATATTAGAAGATCACCATCAATCAAGAGAAGCCATAGCTCATCTGGTTTACCAACAAGCCCATCACAGATTAGAATAAAACAAGAACGACAGGACGGTGATGGGGAGTATGCTAGCTGCTCTGGATTCAAAAAGCAGGTATGTTCTTGATTACTTACTGGGGTACCATTAGTTTTGGAATGACTGTGAAAAGGCACCTACAAATTGATATCCCCAATTGCAAGATCACTGTACATCCAATGGGAATTCTCAGTGATAGCACTGCTAAAATCATAGCACACAGCATGTATTCATTGTATTTTTCACAGTCATATTTTGTTTTAAATTTTTAGAAATGTTTGTGAAGATAAAGATTATGAGTGCTTATGGTTTATTTCAGTAGTAATGTATATGAAGATTTTGTGAATACAGTCAGAAAAATGCACATAAAAATAGCTAACAAATCAAAGCTCCATTTTACTGTGCCTTAATAAACATCCCACTTATATAAAAAATGACCAAAGAAATAATGCTTTTCTTTTCTTCCTCTCTTACACTCCCACTTTCCCACTGCCCTCCCCCACTTCATCTCCCACCACCTCCCACACTTCCATAACTAAGAAAAAAAGATAAAAGTCAAATAATGGTAGTCAAACATAAAATGATGCTATTTATATGTACTTGAATGTTTTTTGTTTGAACGTTCATTTAATACTTAACATTAAAACTTTCCAAAATCAGTGCATTACGAGTTGCAGGCTATAAATGTATTCTGCCACATGTAACAAATAAATAAAATCAGTTTTAAATAAAAGATGGGTTTAAAATTGTGTATTGCTTTATAATTTATTAAACAAAAATACATATATTATTTTATGTAATGTAAAATTTGATACATAAAGGATCAAACAAATGTAATACTATATAAGAATACTTTATTGCTTATTAACATCTGTTATTCTAGTACTAGTACAAACACCACTTATCTTAATCTTAATTTCAGAATCTATTTTGAAGGAAAATTAAACTTGTATGGTCATAATTTAATCTATTTAGCTTGCTTTAGAACTCTTCCTGGTTCCAACATTTCCTGGTGTTTCTTATTTAAGTCATACAATAACCTAATTTTTGTTTTAAAAACAGAAAGAATGAAATATTATAAATGAAATAGTAAATCCTGTCATAAGTTACTCATTAACAATATTCAATCTTTTTTTTTTTTTTATTGTTCCTTTTTGGATGGTTTTCAACAATGAAACTATTGTTTTACTTGCTTAGAAATATTAAAACTATAACAGTTATTTTTTGAATTTCTCTTTCTCTTTTATTTTGTAACCAGTTAACCAAAATGCTCCCACCAAGAAAACCTCACCAACCCTAAAAAAACTGAAAGGGTTTTTTGCATTGTTTGTAACTAATTACAATAACAATAATGTGTAATGAAGCTAGGATAGAACTCTCTGAAGTAACGAAAGAGTTTCTCAATGAAGTGTTTCTTTTTGTGGCTTTAGCAAATAATACTGCACTAATATTTCCATGGTTAGAATTAACATAAGATTATAATGTTTTGACTAACATTCACATTTTCTAGAATTCTACATACAAAAACTATGTGACTACAGTGTAAAAACTAACTTTACAGAAACTAAAATCATAAAATTACATGTATTAAAAGTAAAGAAGGTCATAAAGATTGATTATCAGTGGTTCTAAAATGACATGCAAATATATTTAATTTTAGTCTTTTGTTATGGTGTGAACAGCTGTTCTGGAGTCCCCAAGCCTTTCAATAGAATATCCACGTAGACTTTTATGCTTTAGTCTCTATTTGTTTTTGAAGTCTACGAAATTTGATTCTCTGTATCTGACCAGAAAATTAGGGAGTAAAAAGCTTTGTAAACAACAATCAAAAACATTTCTAAAACTTCCTTGAGGTTCATAAAATACAGTTATAATTTTCCATACTATAAAAGTTTTCTTGTGCCTATATACAGGTGCCTTGTCAAATTTTTGTTAATTTGTTTTGTGGGGTTTTTTTTGGTACTTCATAGACAAAAGTAATGCTAGAAGTTAGCCAGAAATAATCATCCTTGTGATGAAAAAGGGTTAGTTACTAAGACTGTCAGAACTGTCTTTTTTTCCCTTTTTTTGTAAAAACATTGTCTCTATCCCCAAGCATTAAGATTTTGGGCTGTGTTCCAGGAAACAGGGGTGGTATTGTTTCCCACTGGTGTGGTTGTGGGTATGATGCTACAGCACATGTGAGTAGAGTTCTTTGTTGGTTCTCTGCTGTGCTTTTTGAGCTTTTCTCTGGTTTCTTCAGTGGTCTTTCCTCCTTATGAATTAATTTCTAAATTCAAATTTATCCTTGGGCTTTGTTTGTGGAGTTTGGCTCTATTGTGATTGTCTCATTTTATTACTTGATGATGAAAATCAAATTAGTCTGTATTTGTCAACATTTTGACACTGAAGGAAAGATAGTCAACTATAAATGAACAAGTCATCAGATGGAAGTTTATGGATTGAAAAACGCTTTTACTGCTCATGTTAGTATATGACTTAAGCTAGTCCTAACCTGTCAAATATCTTTTCTCCTGTCATTGTGACATAATGCACATGGAATATATGTAATCCTGTTTGACATACATGTTCAGAATCTTTATTTATACAAAGAAACGTGCATGATACGGAAAGAGACAAGCCCTGATATGACACTGTATCAGGCTAGTAATGTTAAATGGTTTTCTGACAGCCTCTTATCCAATCAAATTCTAGTTTTGTCAACTTGACGAGCGCTCACATGGTTCTTGAAACCATAAACAAGCAATTCAAGATGAACATGATTTCTAATTTTCAAATGAAATACCAGTAAAATTGGTAAATTCTTTGTATACCAAATATATAAGAAACAATTTATTAGTCTAAGTGTTTCTTTGTTTGTGGGATTCATGTTTGTACTACATTTGTTTTCATCCACAAATATTTATTTTGACAATATTAGTCCTAGCTTTCGAGTTTCAAACCCTAGGACTAATATTGTCAAAATAAATATATGTGGATGAAAACAAATGTAGTACAAATTTATTAGTTGTCTAAGCAACTAATACTGCTGTGCATTTCAACTTGTCACTCCTATTTTGGCTTGCCTCAAGGCTCACTGAACACATTCATGACTCATAAAAATACACTGCCATATTAGCTGCTTAGCTTCCTAGCCAACTAATAACTTCTCTATATATAGGAAGTAAAAATTAATCTCTGATGCAAGTGGTCAGACTTCTTTTGTGGTTTTAATGACAACACCATTATTTTGTACAGTCTTGAAAAGTCCTTGAATTTTGAAGAGGTCCTCCAAAAATCCTTGAATTTCATTGTTTCTTGGAAAGCCCTGGGTATTTGTCAAAGGTCCTTGAAAAGTCCTTGAATTTTCCCCAAGGATAGTATCACACAAACTTGTATTCATGCCTTGAAGCATTCTCTTACCCAGACCCTAATCAAATTACAAGGAAAAAAAAAATGGTTAAGTCAATTTTTCTTTGCTTACGAAATTACATCAGGAGATAAGTGGATTTAAGAGAATTAAAGACAGACGTTAGTGTGATAACTATATAAAGTTTTTGCTGACATAATAAATGCAGATGTAGACAGAAAACATTTTGGCATCAAAACCTGTTTTGAGTATTAACAATCTGTTGATTCGTTGTCCTACTTTTGTTCCTTGAAAAATTTAGATTTTGTCCTTGAAAAGTTCTTTAAAAGGTGTCACACCTTTTTGTATGAACCATGTTGAATACCATAGAGGACAGACTAAGACTTAATTCTTGGTTTGTTTTGAGCTCAATAACCTCTTTAGCTTTGTATGCAAATTGCCCATTTCAGACCACATGACAATTATCTCCCAAGAGTGACATTGCATGGTCTGAAATGGGTAAACCAACAATGAAGCTAAAAAGGTCTATTCTTGAGCAGCTGTCTGTGGTGAACGGGCTGCCTGTGTAACAATGATTCAGATTTTCATTGTTGAGTTCCGGCCATGTTAAATTCACCCTCCTTGATAGCCAATCAGCAGGCGAGTTTCAGATGAGCTATGGGATTCTATTCCATACTCAATTGATACTGCATTCAATTCACTGTATTGATTTATGAAGATGAAAGGAAACGGGGAAAACCCCGAGAAAACAAGAAAAGGCAGGAATGATCAAGCAAGAGTTGAACCATGGTGGCAAGCTTTGCTCCACTACATGTATACAACACTTCCCACATCAATGTTTTAAAACCAAAATTACAGTATTAACTATTCCAAGAATTCTGTTAAGGTATAGGTTTGAGGTGGTGTTTTGGAAAAGTGTTCTTTTTTCTTCAGGATTTACACCACATCAATAAAGTAAATATGTTCTGAAAGCTATTGAATCATAGAATACAGTGTTATATTAGATAATTGTGAGAGCGCTCACCCCTCAACAATGTGACCTGGGTTCAAGCCACACTGTGCTTGGTGTAGTATATGATTGAGTAGAGTTGTTTGTTGGTTCTTTCCTGTGCTTCAAGGGTTTTTCTCCGGGTTCTCCGGTTTTCCTCCCTCTGTAAAAATCAACTTCTGAATTCCATTTGGAAATCAGTGGAGAAAGAGCCACTCTGTGGAATCCACTGCAAATTCCTATTTATTTATTTATTTAATGCTTAATTTGAAGAAAAAAAATGGTTTTGAAAGAATATCACTAGGTTTCACTTGGCAAAATATAACTCAATAACATTTGACTTTTTTCAAAACTTTTTTGCAGTTCAATTATCAGAAAAATTTCCAGCCAAAGTATATCAGGGATTTTTGATATGTTGTGTTTTGCAGATTTTGTGAATGCTTTTTGTCAACAATTTGGGTGAAAAACAGCATCTTCAACTTTGACTTGGAATTAAGTCAGCAAAACGCATATGTTGAGACCTTAAGTCTAAAGTTTTAGTTTCAAATTTTCTTAAAATTCATGAATACTGACTAAACTGGAAAAGGGGATGGATAGAGGAAAGGAAGTAAAATGTGACTGATATCCATGCAAGGAAAGGTCATTTTACTAAAGTGCTAAATTTCCAAGTTAAATCTGCTTTACCTTTTTTGATTCCTAATAGTTATCCAAAAGGCTACAAAAATAGAGAAGTGTTTTTCTTTGTCAGATTTCTCCTTAGAATTAAAACAAATACTGGTTCTTTAGAATGTAGATAGTGTTAAGTCATAGAATTAGGTCTCGACCTTGACAAATAATCTTGATAATAGAAAGTAGATTATTTTATTATGTCTACAAAATCATGTTTTCAACTTGAATTCAAATAGCATTTGAATATCTATTGTCTCACAAACCGATTGATGACAGTTATTCTCGTAAGAAGTGTCCATAACATGTATGAACAAGAGTAGTGCTTAGTTAATCTTTAAATGAAGTTTTTATTAAACTTCAAGTTTATTAATACCCATATATCATATTACTGAGTAGTTGATTATTGCACTAGAGTCTCCCAGCTTAAATAAATAAAATAAAGCTTTCAGTTTGTTAAAAAAGCTCCTTTAAAATGTTTAAATATTACGCTATAGTGTCTTATAATTGATAAATCTTAAGCAGGTAAAAGTTTTAGATAAACTAAATTGAGTCTGAAAACAAGCTGAAACAGGTTTACTATTTTTACATGTACATATTAAAAAGGTTGAATATTGGACTTCAAAATCTATAATTTTATCAGAAAGTTTCATTTTTTTAAAACATAAACTATTAAACAGTTCAATCGAGAGACTTCAAAAGCACTAAGGTCACTATTATCCTTATAATACAACAATTATTATCTGAATGTTAGTCTAGATTTTCACATAATTTTAAGCTTATGACTAGACTACCCACTTGAGCAGAGAATGAAGATGTTACTTGAAGAAGAAAAGATTACACAACTCTTGAATGGCTTTTAGATTATGTAATTGTGGTCAGTTTAACATGTGGTTTTACCCGTCATGTTTATCTACTCTTAGATTCATTAATAACTAATCCAAAAAGTGTAAAAAGCAAATCAAAAGGTCACCATTTCAATTTAATCCATGAAATAAAAACAACTAGTCAAATTCTTATTTGTTAACTGAAAACCAGATAAAATACTTAGAAGAGACTATTTGTTTAATGTCTGACAATCTTAGAAATAACTCTTGCTTATGTAGGTTTTTTAAAGATAAAATGAAGACATTTTATAAGAATATGATTTGCCTTGCATTTTGTAGTTAAGAAACCTTACTTTTATGCAAGAACTCCTGTACTGAAAGAAAAAGAGAGAGCTGAAAAAAATGGAAATTTAATGTAGTTAAAAAATGATTGAAATACACATTACTAGCACATGCTTGGTTGTTTTAGCAAAAATAAAAGAATAGGAAAATAGAATATATTTACGGTGTACACACAGTAGCTTAGCCCTTCAGGTCTTTTCAGATAAGGACTTTTTGCCACCCATGTACATTGGGATGTAAAAGAAATATTGATATTGTGGATCAAAATTAGATAATTTTGTATGGATCTGAGAGATCGTGCCCTGGTGGCCTCATTTTCATGTCTTCTTGCAACTTAAAATGCTTGTAAGTCCTTTAGGATTTAAATTTTTTCCCTCAAACTTTCAAAATTTAGTTGTACAAACATTCTTCTCTTGAATGGAAGATCAAACTTTTATGAAAAAATTAAAATTTAAGAACTTGCACTAATATTTGGGAATTTTGTAGGCTCTATTATAAAGACCACCTAAAATATAGGTGCCTTGCACAAACATCATAAAGTTTTTTTTCTGTGAAATTTCTAGGCCTTATGTTCCATATATTTTGCAACTTATATTCTAGTTTTAGTTATTTCCATTCTAAGTCACTTCAAATTAGAATTTTATTAAAATTTAGTAATATAAGACATTGTATTTTATTAGCTTTTAAAGTTTTTTAGCTGCTTCACAGGTGAAGAGCCCCTTTTATTCCTAATGGATATACTGTGAATAAATCATTATTATTATTATTATTATTAAACATAAAGCATTATGCTAATGAGCTGCCACCATTATGAAAGAAGTCAATAGAATTAGCTTAGAATTAGCTGTGAGAGGCATTCAAATTGCATGTACCCAGTATATCAGTTATAACTTTTGTTGTAGCTGTGCTGAAAAGTATACTAACAACTGTGTTTTACAATTTGCCAGCAGCAGGAAGATGCAGCAAGTGGAGAAAGTGGAATAGAGGAAGAGAGTACAAATGAGGACTGGTGTGCAGTGTGTCGTAATGGAGGAGAACTCCTTTGTTGTGATACTTGTCCACGTGTCTTTCACTTACAGTGTCACGTACCAGCTGTTACACAAACACCAAGGTAAAAATTAACTTTCCTGTAGTTCCTTCCATTTCCTTGCATGATGGGATTTTATAAAAACTGTTGTTGAAGAAGCAACTCTAAAGTTTCAGACAAGACTGCGGTTGTTAATCCTACAAACAACTCTGGCATACATGTTTGCATTTCTTGTCTTTAGTACAACTTTGAATAAGATCAACCTATGGCTCCTTGCCATGCTCAAAATAGTCACCATTGTGACCAGATGTGATGACCAAAGACTTTGATTTTAGCTTGGACATGATGCCTTTTTGGCTGATGTAGAAAACCAGCCTAAGATCAAGTGTTTGGCAGGACAAGTGCCAATTTTGACTGGATGTTGTCCATTGACTGGCTATTATTTTTAGCCCTGTCTCGAGTCATGAGAATGAAAGAGGATGTAAATTATTGTATATAAGTATTTGTTATTGTAATAAAGTATTGTTGTTGTTGTAGAGGACTGTATCATCAAATTTGCCATGAAAAAATTATTTTTTTATTTGATTTTAGTGACAGTTGGAGTTGTGGTTTATGTCTTCAGTTGGATGCCAAAGCATTACAAGGTATACAGTTAAGAACTGGTGATTAATTAGAGGGGTGGGCTGGTACAAATTGGGGGGGGGGGGGCATTTTTCATACAAACCCAAAAGGGAGGGTCACAAAAATCTGTGCAGGCCTTTAAGGGGGACCATATCAATTTATGTAAGATATTATAGAGGCTGACAATTTTTTTTGCAGTAGGAAAAGTAAAGGGCCTCTTAAAAACATGTGCATCAAATGGAAAATTCACCAGGTCCCCCTCTAATCACTGACCAGTTCCATAGCCAGTTTAAAGTCTCAGAAAAAATTGCAAGTCATGACTTTCTACATCTTTTCTTCCTTTACTTGCCTGACTGACAAGAATTGTTTTATTATTTTACATGGAGAAGCTGAATCAGCAAACTCTCTTGTACAAGGTGCAAACAAACGACGGTCTTCTTTATCAGGGCTGATGGACTGGGAAAGAAAGGTACCATATTGATTCTTTTTACTTTAATGCATTGCCTGATGTTCTGTTGATACCGCCATCCAGTTAGCTCAGTTGGTAGAACATCGGTCTCTTGTGCGGGAGGTCGTGGGTTCAAGCCCCTGCTGGACCAACACTCAGGGTCTTAAAATAACTGAGGAGAAGGTGTTGCCTTTGTAATAATATCTGCAAATGGTCAGACCTTCAGGTCTTCTCGGATAAGGACTTTAAATCGTAGGACCTGTCTCCCATCCCTTCTTTAACCTGTATGTGGGGGACATTAAAGAACCCGTTGAGCTGTTTGTATAAGAGTAGGGAATTGTTTCCTGGTTCAGCAGTCTGGTCTCCTATTCTAATGAAGTCTAAAGATTGTAAATTGCGCAAGCAATCTGAATTCACATTAATCATTGTAAAGCACCTTTGATTATATCCATTTAGAAAAGATGCTATATAAATCATAAATCATAAGATACAACTTGTTGGTGTCTTATTTTCTGTTTAGATTTGTGAGAAGATTTTATTGGAGTTATTTTGTCATGCGGATAGCATTCCATTCCAGCAGAGAGTCAGTAAATCTGTAAGTAACAACCAAAGAATATTAACCTGAAGATCATGAAAAATTAGTTTCTATAACCATTATGCCACAACTAGACACCTTCACTGCAAATAATTTTTATAGTTTTTGATCAAATCAAAAATATATTTTACCTGGTTTCTTTTACCCTCTTTGCATAATTTTTAATTATTTTAATATTTAATTATTATTTTATTAACTATTTCAAAGTAAAATAAACTACATTAATTGAAAGGACATATTTGTGAGAGTAAAGCTTAAAAGTTTGAAGGCAAGATGGTGAATAGAAGCAAAGTTATTGCAATGGGCTTTAATCACATGGCAGCCATGTTTATTCCCACAACAATGAAAACTTTTGTTCTTCCCTACATGAACTCGTTGTGAAGTGTTTGAATGCAAGGCCACATGGGGGAAATGTATTGTTTAAACAACATGGCCACAGTGTGATTTAAGCCCATTTGAAATGCACAGAAACTGCCAAAACAAGGCTAAGTCAGTCGTGACAAATCTAACACTAAAGTCTGTATTTTCAGTCCTTGATATCTTAGAAGCAATATGGTATAATGTTCAAACTATCTGAAAACACTTCTTTTTTTTTTTTGAAATTATTTTCAAAAGAAAATTGACTGGCCCTCACATTTCAACTTGGTCAGACTGTTGTTTTTTTCCCCTAGGTTCCAAACTATTACAAAGTCATTGCCAATCCCATGGATTTATCTACAATGCGAGCCAAACTGCAACCCCAGCACTTTCAACATTACTCTAATATCACTGAGTTTCTTAGCGACTGCAAGCTAATCTTTCAAAACTGTCAGACGTTTAATGATGTAAGTATTTTATATTTAAAACGCTTTTTATATAGACCTTTTTACTTTGGGTCAAATGTCTTCCCATTTCAGTCCATTTGTCATTCTCTTGTGAATAAGGTTCTTTGTTTGAGGTTTCTTAATGTTTGAAATGTTTCTGACAAACAAAGAAATAATACCCAAGGGAATGACACGTGGTCTGAAATGGGAAAACATTATGCCCAAAGTAGAGAGGTCTATTAGCCACAGTCTATAACATTCAGAATAGCTGAAGGGAAACCTAGGTGGTAAATAAGTATTTGTTCAATCCAGACATTGCAGAATGGCATTATCTGATACTGTTCCTCTTATGTACCAAACCTGATAAGGTTAAGTTTGATTCTGGAGTGATATATGAGTAACAGCATATTCAGATAGCAAACTTTTGTCAAACATAACTCACCTTCTGATTTTCAGGAAAGATTTTGATTATATCGGAATTCATGCATTGGGTTCAGAACATGAAAAGAGCACTATATGAATCCTACCACTGTTCTAGTGTTACATAATATGGCAAGCCAGGCTGAACTTGGCAGCCAAACCATGCCATACCCAGCTGATTCAGATGTCACTCTTGCTGGACTTGAAAATTCCTCAATTAAGTTGATGGCCAGATAAGTGGAGTGGTGTCTGGAATAGGCCTTAGTGATTTTTTAGTTAATGGAAGCTAAAACTTTTGCAAGCAGAAATTATAAAGGGTGCAGAATATGAAATTTATTTTCCATAAAAATCTTACCCTGGGTTCCAGTGGCGAAGCTTTATCACTCCAGTGCTTCTTGGTTGTGGGCATCAGGCCTCAAACTCTTTGGCACTGTCTGCCAGTACAGAGTGAGATGAGCTCTGACACCCAGTGTAATAAAATATCATTAGCATTTTTACTTTTTCCCTGGCTGTAGTTCACTAATGAAACTAGGCCTAACATTTTTTTTCTTCTAACACTTGTTTTCTTCATTTTTCATAGGAAAATTCTGAAGTTGGTCGAATGGGAAATAACCTTGAACTGTACTTTATGACTATGATCCAAAAGTATCTCCCAGATAATGTAGAAATACCTGAATTAGAACCGGCATCCAAGAAAAGACGAGAAGACCCTAAAGCATTTATACATAGCTTATGAGACAATCATAGACTTTTATGATACGATTGATATACAAAATCACCATTTCCACAAAGCTGGTCTTGATAAATTGTACACAAGTTTAGGGCCTGCGATATTGGTATTAGAATTTTTTCGTAAACTGGAGGGAAGGCTGCTGACAATGGCCTATTCGTGGAACATCTCACAACCAGGTGACCATCTTTTCACAGTAGCTATCTCATCTCAAAGGCTTTGTCATACAAGGCTTTATTTATGGCATTTAAAGAAATTTACTAACTTACAAAGAAGAATTTCTCAGATTTATTCCACACTATCGATGTCCTGTTTCTTAGAAACAAATATTTATTTTGAATTTCAAGATAGGACGTAATTTCTCTTTATGTAGGGACGTAGAAGCAGCACCAATGAAATAATACATTTCAAATATTATACAATAATCGTTTTTAATCTAGACACACTTTATCTTTGTTAGCTGTTTATTGTATTACATATATCCAAATTTGAAATATACTTCATTCTGCTAAAGATGGCATTTGACAATGCTGAAACGTCTAGATTAAAACTGTTTATCGTATGTTTGAAATGTATTTTTTTCATTATGTCCTAGCATGTTTAATTCAACACACTGTCGTTGGCCAATTTGTAGTCCATAACTTAGGTACAGATCATAAATTTTATTTTTGTGTTCACCTTACCATATCATATTGATAAACATCTTATCAATCTTGCTTGCTTGGTCTGCATGTAAGTTATGGAACCTCATTTTTCCCTTACTTTTAATGGCCTGTGTGACATGCACCATAAGGCAGTGGCAATAAAATGTCACAGTTGAAAGCAGGAGAAGTTGTTGTGTGGCCAAGTCTGCAAGTCTGTAATTTATCCATTTAGATGCTGTAATTTTGGTCTTTTCACAATATCAGGCTGCTGTGCGTCTGAAGATCAAATGTGTCCAAAAACTCAGCTAATATCCTGACCATGGACATTTGCTTTTGGTTTTGGTCTTGATGCTTTTGGCTGTGACAACGTTTTTTGAAATTGGTGTAACTATAATCTTGCAGTTGAAGGAAAAAGGTCTTTTCAGCTCGGTTCAGTGATTTCCCATTTGAGTATTTTTCCTGTTGCCTGGGGACATGCTGGTCAAAAAGAAGACACCCAAAATCGACAAGGTTTAGCTAACTTTTCCATTTCAATTCCAAAGTTCTTGAAACTTCGCCATCACATGCAGGTCCATGTTCTTACTAACTTTTATTTTTTCTGATTTGTTGATTTTTGGTGGGAAAATGACATCACAAGTTTGGTGCCAAAATTTCAAGTTTACCAAAATGACAGTATCATTTGAAAGAACTTAACAAGACAATCTAAAATTTGAAGAGAAAACTTATTTTGAGCCTATAAAATCGAAAGATATGAATTTTTAAAAATTGATAAGCTAGATTATGAATAAATTATTTACAATAATGATGTCATGCATTACAGGTAATGCAATGGAAGTTACAAAGCTAAAAAAATATTGAAGTGATGATACTTTAGCTTTGTAACTTCCGTTGCATTACCTGTAATGCATGACGTCATTGTAAATAATTTATTCATAATCTAGCTTATCACTCATATCACCGATTGTAATTCACTCTTTCTATTAAACTGATGATGGCATAAGCATGCCGAAACATGTCTTTTAAAAAAGTTGTTGTATTTATTCAAGTTATATCTTTTTTGCTACTATGAAGAATTTTTAAAAACCTCAATTTCTGCCATTTTGTTACTAAAAATAGAACAAAATGACCAAAATGTAAGTTTTTAAAAATTTATAACTTTTGATTTTACAGCTCAAAATAAGTGTTCTCTTCAAATTTCAGATCCTCTTGTCAAGTTCTTTTGAATGATGTGCTCATCATGGTCATAGAGTAAACTTGAAATTTTGGCACCAAACTTGTGACGTCATTTTCCCACCAAAAATCTACAAATTAGAAAAAATAAAAAGAACAAGTTAGTAAGAACATGGACCCTTCATATCATGGCGAAGTTTCCACAACTTTGGGATTGAAATGGGAAATTTAGCCAAACCTTGTCGATTTTGGATGTTTTTTTACCCACCATGGGAAAAAATTTCAAAATGGAGCCATTGAAGCAGAGAACTGGAAAGAATCAATCATGATTAATATTGTTGGCAGGCATTTTTTAATATTTGAAATCATTTTGTTACTGGAAATTTAATAGATTGCAAAAATGTCTACTATTTGATAATATGTAAATATTAAGATGTCAGAGTGAAAAACTGTTGGAATTATTCCCAAGAAAAAAAGATCTTTGCAGTCAGTAACACAGACATGTTGTTGCTGTGTTGGTTTTCCATGGAGTAAGCATTTTTGGGAATTAGGGACATTAGGGCATTATTTATCCTGGGGGTGGGGGGGGCACACAGGCAGGCAAGATTCATCCAGCCCTAATCCTAAACCTTGTGACCCCTCCCTTGCTAAAGACAGTCATTCCCTCTTTCTATGCATATCATTTTTGCTGTCATGAATTTTTGATGTCCCTCTCAGAACCCCTGGCATAAATAATGAATGGTCCCTTGGGAATCAATTTGTGCCTTCAGCTAGCACATTTTGACTTGAGCTCATTAAATTTGCCTAGTAATGTTTGTTTGAACTTAATCAGTTTCTTTGATCCACTACTACCAAATTCCCTGAAGTGTCGGCAGCCCGAAAAAAACGATCCATCGGATTTTCATTTGGATCGATTGAAATGATCACGTGACATTGCATACTTTTACGCACATGGAATGTGGTAGTGATATTTGGCATGTGAAGTCTGCAGTTTGATGCCAAATATGGAACATTTTGACACATTTATCGTTAATCTGCAGACTTCAAATGCCAAATATCACTACCACATTCCATGTGCGTAAAAGTATGCAATGTCACGTGATCATTTTGATCGATCCAAATGAAAATCTGATGGATCGTTTTTTTTGGGCTGCCGACACTTCAGGGAATTTGGTAGTAAGTTCAGCTCTGAAATATTTGAACACCATGTACAAAACTAGCCTTGCAGAGGGTTCAAGTAAGAACACACTTTGTCTATCTTGTGTAACCCACAACCTGCGAGTGCAAGTGTCTAAAAATGTTAGCTCCATGGAAAAGCATTTTAAATAAAGTCCTACCTTCCACATGAAGTAAGTTGTTTAAGTCTGGTTTAAGGGAAAGGTGTAAATTTACAAACTAAGAAAACCATGAACACCTAAAATATGTCTGGAATGCTAAGCGTCACATTCTGACCAATCCTGAAAATTAGAAATGAATTCATTCTCGCATGTGATTGCTCAGAACATGATGCCTAACATTTCAGACACATTTTAGGTGTTCACAGTTTGACTGTAAAAAGTATATGTTCAAGGTTCATTTTGGGAAAGAAAACAAGCTAGCCTCCATATTTTGATTTGATCTATGTGATATCCTGTTTTTTGTTTTAGACCAAGGCCATGTTTAGACTTGAGTGTTTGAGTTAGAAATATTGCTGTCATTCTTAAAATCTAACTCAACCTAAGTTAATGCTCTAGTGTAAACATGGTTTAAGATAGTGTATTTTTAAAGTTGAAAGGAAATATTTATGAAGTGACAACAATAGGTGTAACTGTTTTATTCATTTATACAAAGACCAAATTTCTTTAACACTTATGCCATTAGTACACAAGCACCACCAACAGCTTTGATTTTATCCTCTGCTCGTCGACTAAAGAACTTGGCCTTGACAATGACTGGTTGTTTTGGGAGAAGACCTTTTCCTAGGACCTTGAAGTATCCCTGGTAATAAGGATAGAAAACAAACTAAATAAGAGGGATGATAAAGCTAGTGAACTGCATCTAGTCCCCCTTAATATCATCTCACATGAAATCATACTGTCTGTTTCATCTACATGTTTTGTTGCGTTGTTGAACTTCAAGGTTTTATCTCATCAAACTTCAAAGGTCTTCCTGCCTAGTAAAGAACAATTCTCTAAATAAGTGCAATTTAGCAAGTTTCTAGAATTGATTCTGCATATCTTTTGAGAGTGCCACTACATGCTTACATTTTTCTGTATGTATTGGCAGCAACTGTTCAGAAAAATTGTTGAACTGGGAAAAAAGGTGGAAGGAACTTTGGAGTTTGAAGGTCTTAAAAATTTCAAGTTTGAGAAGAAAACCTTGAAGTTTGACATAGTAACAGAACATGTTTTAAGTTGTGACTATTCACAGGTAGGTGTAACCAGCAGTATCTCCCTACCAACCAACCCCTTAAGCAAAATTCTACTCCACAGAAAGCCCATAAGGGCATAAAGACCCTCTTTAGAAGAAAAAAGTTTCCCCATCCAATTTATTGTGGTTATCTTAATTCAGGTATTAAAAATCAATGACTTTTTAATTTGCAACACATCCCACAAAAATGCAAAACATACAGCACTGATAACTTACAAAATCACCAGACATGTTAAAATACTTACAGCTTTGACAACATCAATAACTGGCACTGGACCACCTTCTTTGTCTTTGTAGTTTTGTCTGGTCTGCTCGCTGACCAAAGACCAAACACGATCAAGGTTGATGGCAGGCTTATGGTAACTATTCCTCTTTAAGTGGAAATGACGCATACCAACTTTTCCAAAATAACCAGGATGACTAAAAATACAAGGTCCACGCAGTTAGAGGCTTCATGTAATAGATTCAAGCATGGGAAAGAGTGTTTCATCCAATTTCCAAACACTGAGAAGTGGGTTGAAAAAATGACTCACGGCTGAGTTCTTTTAACTAACTTAAAGGTGTTGGGATAGGATGAAACACTCTTTAAAGTGTTTAATGTAGCTTCTCAAACCATGAATTATTCTAGGAGAAAATCAAAGTGAAAGTTGGCCAAATATTATGAGATCACATATCCATACCACATGTGGACCACATAGCACTGTGAAATCACTATAGTTATTTACTTTGTGTTCTCATTAGTTATTTATGAGTTTGAGAATATCATATCAGTATCATCATTATCCTATTATCTATCTCTCTGAATATGAAAGTCCTCTTTCAGAAACAGCTGATTGAAATTCCTGGCAAAATCTCTGTGCCAGTATTAACAATGGACAAAACTCACACTGTCAACAATTGAAGGCACAAGCAAGTGTAAACATTCTTGAAAGCTACTGAATATCACTGTGCACTTGACAGAGTGATGGAGCAATACTCATAAGAGTGTGTTAAAGCACCACTACATGCTGCACAGTATAATGGATTTGATGAGTGGGAAAAATACAGTATTAGGGTAATGCGATCATGCAATTTTTGTCGAAAAATTTTTTTAAAACTTGGCACATATTTCCATTTTGAGTGCTTGAGTAGAAAAATGAAATAAAAAATGGGGGTCACCGAATTCGTTTAGGAGATATAATTTTTCAAGGATGGGGCTTGCGGCCATCTTTTTTGCACAAAATAGGATAATGAATTACAAGCTCTTTCAGCTCAAATCGGTCTTCAGTAATAAAACCAATACTTTCAAATGATACATAACACACTGTAATAATAAACCCAAAATTTCTCATTTTATTGTGTTGAAGAATGAATTTTCAAAGCCAAAGTTTCAA
>JAAAQI020009793.1:0-11522 GCA_011800005.2 Stichodactyla mertensii | reverse complement strand
TTGTAATTTTTTTTGGAATATAAATGTTGGGAGAAGTGTGGTTTACATTTAAAACATTATGTGTTTTTTTTTTTTTTTTTTTTTTTGGGGGGGGGGGGTGAAAGTGACTTTTGAACTTGATCAATAAATGAATAAGCTGATAAAGCCAACGAGATTTTGAAAATTTGTTTTAAGAATTTTCAATCCTGATGGCCAACCACTTATCAAACTCCCACAAGGAAACTTTTGGAGAATGAGTCCCGAGAGATCAGCTTTTGACATACTTACACAAGATGTTTTGAGTGTCTCAGAAGTCCAAAATACTCATTTAGTTAATGATCTTAACTAATTTGCTATTCAAAAGCCTGAAAAATATAAATATTTTGATTTTTGTACCACCTTTTTACGCCTTACGAAACGACATGACCATGACGTCATGCATTTGGTTCTGCCTTTCACTTTCCCGTCCTTAGACGAAATCCGCCTTAGAAACAGTGAAATTTTATGTCTGGATACAAGTTTGAGTCTCTTCTCAATAAATCTTTATACATTTCGTCATATGTAGTATCGAATGTATAAATGTTGGGTTTGTCTGGAGCAGATCCTGGTAGCTTTACGTGTGTTCCTGAGCCATAGGATTTTACATCGAATCCTCGCTTGCTGTGAAAGACAAAATTAAACATATTGAAACCAGCCCAAATCCCTCTAATTTGCCTTTTCAAAACTCTATTCACTCTGATGCTTGTTTAAGAAACATTTCCTCGTATCTTTTTGTCGAATTTCTACACTTTACCTTAGGAAATTATGTGCTTCCATACTTCGGTTTTGATTACTTGAGCAAACGACGGCTATTCTCAACTTGTGGACCATAATTATAATATACAAACGGAATTTGGGAAATATAAAGATAGAAAAATAGAATAATAAGGAAATAAACTACGATTTTTTGCTCAATTCAACAATAGAAAAGCTTTTTTCGGGTCGATGTAAACAGATTACTTTTGGATAAATTTATGACGAATTCGACTAAAAACATGGAGGACAGCTTCTTGCTTGAGATGCTGATGCGTCATAAATCATGATGTAATCATCCGGGACACTTTTCAGTCTCAGACCTTTTCCGGTCATAAGAAGACAAGGGAGGCTGGTACTAGTAGCATTTTCAATATGGCGGATGAACAGCTTTTGGTAACTTTTTTGTCATTTTTGTTGTTTTATTT
This sequence comes from Stichodactyla mertensii, assembly GCA_011800005.2. Taxonomy (NCBI): domain Eukaryota; kingdom Metazoa; phylum Cnidaria; class Anthozoa; order Actiniaria; family Stichodactylidae; genus Stichodactyla; species Stichodactyla mertensii. The sequence goes on along the minus strand of JAAAQI020009793.1, from coordinate 10,323 downwards.
TAGATCTATTATAATACTGGATCATTACTTTGGGTTTTTGTAGGTTATTTTCCAAAGAAATCATAGGGGTGGAGTCTTGCGGCTGAATCTTGAGTGAAAAACCTGATGGATTGTTTATTTTTAAAGTAGGAAATCATTATTTAACTAAGAATGTAAAATTACATCTTTTCCGTAGAATCAACAAGAGAAAAGCGAGAAAAGAAAAGAGTTAGAAAGCTGGTTAAACAAGCTGCTGAGGATAAAAATAACCGATGGAAGGACACTGATTGGATCTTTTTTGTGCACTGACAAAGATATGAACATTATACTTGGATCTTGTCAGGAGTATGTTGGACAGCCAGGTAAATATAGCATCCATATGTTGTGTGATCCTTTCAGAGTAGTTAGAGAACGCCATGTAATTTTTAAAGGATTTACAACCATTCCCAAGGGAAGCATTTGACAATAGGCCTCTTCTGAGATAGATGAACAGGGGGCATTTATTTGTGGTCCAGCCTTGGTGCAAAAAAAAACACCATTTAAGTTATGTTAAACATTAGACACTAGACCATAATCCACTATGTTCACTATCTCAGAAAAGGCTTATGACATGTAAGGCAGCCATGTTGGGATATTCCATAAAATAAATCAATCATCAGCCCATGATTGAATTGGAATTTAGAAGTTGATTTTTGTGGAGAAAGGAAACCAGAGAAAATCCCTCAAAGCAGCTGGAGAGAACTAACAAACAAATCTTTATACATATGATGGCAAACCAGAATAGTGATAGGCAGCAGTATACACCACCCATAGGCACAAGAAATGAGGAATTTCATGTTAAATGTCACAAACATGGCCACAATACTGTGACATGTGAACATCTTATTGATGAACTATTCGTAGCACTCGTAATGAGATGCAAAAATGAAATAGAGTATAAATAACCCCCGGGAGATTCCAAATAGCAAATAAACACGTAGATTACACAATGGATTGGCTACAAAAGTGCGAAATCCAAAATAACACTCCCACTCGCTCAGTTGTCAACGGTCAGATGTGTAGTTGGGTGAACAGCCCGCCCAAACCCACCCCGTCTGGGTCATACTCAGGCCAAACAACCCGTCTAAGCCAAGCTGTCCCAGCTTGGCTGAGACACGCTGGCCAATATTTTATCCCATACCTTATTTCAGCTGAGCGTGAATGCGAGTGTTACTGAATAGAATACCATTTTCATTGTTTCATTTCCCAAAATGGTATAATAGATTTTATAACATAGCTACAATATGACATGTGCTGTGATTGGTTAAGTGTGCATGAGCATGCATCCATTTCACAATCAATGGATGCATGCTGACATAATCAAGAAGTGTGTGCCCATGTTTTGAGAATTTAATTAATATTTTTTCAAACATAAATACTATTTTCAGCTTTGGCTATGTTATAAAAGAGATGGATCACCCTTAGATTGTGCATCAATTGTGAAATGGATGCACTTGAGAGGTTGCTGCATTGCATGATGGATGCACAGTATTAAGAGTGAACCAATTCTTTAATCACATGCCCTAAATTTTAGCCCATTCAGGCACCAAGTCTTTTTGTTGAAATGTAAATCAAATTTGTAATGATTAGGTTTATTTTGGTATTGCTTTTTTCCTTAGGAGTTGATAAAGAAGACCCTAGGATATTAGGACTTGCAATGATACCTGGAAGACACATCAAATCTATTGAAATAGACCTAGACAAACGATATAACAAATTTGGAGAGTTTATTTAAAGAATGATTTACATCTACATCAATTGTACATCAGTTAAAGAAAGATATTTGATGCACTGTTTCTCTACTCACCCAGTGACAGTATGTACTGTATGTACATTAAATTACTGTCATTATGTCAGCTTTGATGAAACAAATTACAGGTGGGCACAGGATAGATAACCACCTTTATAAAGGTAATAAATGGTCAGTACATTATATTACTTGAGACTGTGGCAATGTTTTAAAATTTGAGAAAATTTTTTGAGATGCCCAGCTTTGCAAAGGACCATTCATCACCCTGTTTTTGTCCTTTTTGGATGAGAGCAATACGAGTATTTAAACTGAAATTGTCCCATTCATTTAGTATCCAAGATATGGAACTTGCTTTAACGGAGTCTCTGCCAGATTTTACAGAGTTGAGTAATTGATTATTCGCAGTTGTCCTAAATACTTTTAAAGTATACAGAAGCTAATAATACTAATAAACTTGTGATTACATCAGTGTGAACATGTGGTTATCATTAGTGTGAACAATGGATAATAATTGCCTGCTTGTAAGGTGGTATAATACAATAAAATTATGAAAGGAACTCTTGGTGATCAGTGTTAACTGCAACATGGTTAGGCCACATTCATTATGTTATTTATGGCTGAGGTGGGACAGGTAAAATTCAGGGGGGGATTGTTTTTCTTATCAGTTAATGGGGAGATTTCAATTTTTTTTTTTTTTTTTTTGAGATTGAGGGAGACACCAGGCTATTAAAGCCTAGCCTGACAGGGGTACATGATTTTTTTCTCATTACAAGTGGGAATCTTAAAAAAGTTCCTAGTATATGAATATCACCTGACCCCCCCTCCCCCAGCCATAAAAAAATGAATGCAGCCCTAGTCAGTCAGGCTATTGCGAACAATATGTACCATAAAGTAAGATGTTAGCCAAGTGGTCATTAAGTGGTTTGGTAAGGTGTTGGTAAGTGCAGCCAACTACTTGCTCACACCTTACTGTATGGTGCTTATAGTTCACAACAAAACAGCCATCAGATTAGAAATCAGGAAGTTTGGTTGAGTTTAACATTTTCAAACTTGGTAAAAACTTAAACTTACAGACTTTAATCATTGACTTTATAAAATAATACCTACAACATTCATGGTGTTTATAATAGGCCTTTTGCAGTAAAGGATTCTGTGACCAGACCACACACAAATCAGTGTCAAAATGAACTCAATAAAACAAGGTAAATTATGCAGACTGAGCTGTTATCTGCCAAAGCCATAGGCTGAAGTGAATAACAGCCTCTGAGGTCTGCATAATTCTTCATACCATATGATAGCCAAATCCAATAATTGTTTTATTATTCATTCAAAATACGTAACATAACATGATTAAACTGATTTTTCTTTATTGAATTATTACCTAAGACAGTGTTTACAAGTCTGTAAGTGACATCAGAGTACAGCCCAAAAAATTGTAGGACAATATCTGGTTATTGAGAATCAACCAGGGATCCTCAGCCAATCAGAAACGAGTATATATTTTGAATGAATAATAACTATGATTGTATTCTGATACAAGACTAAAACTCATGAAGATATAATTTAAACTTGACGTTGAGCATTTGTGCAAAGTTATGGTTTAATCAACACTACAGTTTTCATTTGCTGAAAATTTTATGCACTGTGTACAAGTTGACCCTGTTTTTTAGGTAAAAATTTTAACTTAAAAGGTAGACTTTAAACAGTCATATCATATTAGTAAGGTGACGTTTCAGCTCAAAATTTTTGACAAATGAGAAATGGCATGAAATGTGAAAGTGAAAATGTTATTAGGATTTGTACACGAAAATCTATGGTCACATGACCTATTAGTGTATGTTAGCCTATTGTAGAGTGATTTTATTTAACCCATGAAAAAATAGTATGCATAGGGAATCCGGTTAAGTCGCCCGTGAGTCAGATTGCCCGGAATCAACTCGCCCGGAGTCGGAGTCAATTCACCCGGAATCGTAGTCAAGTCACCCGACTTCACTTAGGTGGATTTATTTCTTGAACTATGTTCACCAATAACATAAATAAGATTTTATTAATAGCAGTAACGTTTTACTTGAACGTTTTGTATTGAAATTTAGAATACTTTCTGCCATCATTTCATGCTACGAAAGATCAAACAAAGATTCAGAGTTTCCACTAGCAAGTTCCTTCACGTACTTCCAATTTCGCTTCGCCAAATCGATGTAAAACTGTTTGTTCATGGGCTCCTCCGTATAATTTAACATTTTTAACTTGCAAATAAAAATTTTCATGGGAAATAAACATTCAAGAAGACGCAAATCATCAAAGTTGATCACGAAGATCAAACTAGAATCCCTTACCAAAATGAAGTATACTTATAGATATATATATATATATACATATCAAGTATTCATCAACTCTTTGATTAATAGTATATTTCATGCTGAAGTATATTAACTTCTTGTTGAAGTATACTAGTGGAAACTCTAAATCTTTGTTTGATCGTTCGTAGCATGAAATGATTGCAGAAAGTATTCTAAATTTCAATACAAAACGTTCAAGTAAAACGTTACTGCTATTAATAAAATCTTATTTATGTTATTGGTGAACATAGTTCAAGAAATAAATCCACGTTAGTGAAGTCGGGCAACTTGACTACGATTCCGGACGAATTGACTCTGATTCCGAGCAAGTTGACTCCGGGCGAGTTGACTCATGGGCAAGTTGACCGTAATTCATGCATAGTAGTTAGTAGACGACTTAAAACCCATTGTTTTCTTTCATTCTCTATCAACTAGTACAAACTAAATACTTAGTCATCTTACTCCATGGGTTAAATAAAATCACTCTGTGTGAACCATGGAAAACTCTTGGTTGTTACCTAAAATATTATCCTTTAATTTTTTTCATTTAAAAAGCACTTTTTATTGGTATATGTAGATTTTATTATGAAATTTCCAGATGCAATTTCCTAAAATATGTGATTATGGAAAACATACATACTTCTCACAGGTAGAGGTGGGGCCCTGATGTTTTCAAATGTCACTCTTCCTCAGTAACAAATTTAAGGTACCAATGTACAAATTTAATTCTTAATCATAAAAGGCTGGGAAAATGCTGGGGTTATTACTGTAACAGTAGTCTGCAAAAGATCGGTTTGAGATTTCAAATATAAACTCAGACTCTATATTGTCTGAGACTTGGATTCATCAAGTGGTTGATGTCTTGTTGCTGTTACCAGATTGTAAATGTAACTGATTGTTATGGGTCTTAAATTGTGATTCAGATTAAAAAATTATGAAATTGCAAAATCAAATACACATAGGTTCTCTTTTTCTCCAAAAGCTGCAAAACTAAATACTGCTACTCACTAAACACAGCTTCCAAACTTTCCAAAAATAAGTATGCCCAAAAATTAGTAAGAATAAGGTATATAGGAGGACAAGGAATGCATGCAGTTCAGGTATACATCAATCCCCCCCTCTCAAGAGGTATGGACATTTTCTGCAATTATATGATTTCATGGGGATGCTACCACATAGTTCTATCATGACATGAAAAAATTTCTTATACTAGTTCTTACTCCTGTTCTATTGTGCATTGCACTATATGGTTAAGTACTGTGGAGTGGAATTTCAGAAAGCTACATCAGGATGATCTTAACAGAGTTTGTTTACATTGGTAGTAGACTGTCATCATCAGGTGGTGGTGTATCATCGGATAGAGCATCTTCTACAGGCTGTAAAAACAATACAAAGATATTGAATTTCTAACAAACAATGTAACAATAAAATAAAGCACTTGTAAAGCACTTTGATCATAATGTTATGGATAATGCACTACATAAAATTATGTATTATGTATTATTATTATATGCAGTTTATTAAAACATCTGTTTGCAAACCTATTACAGAATTTGGGCACCCAAAAAGCATAACCAATTACTGTTAATCCCTAAAAAAAATTACAATCCTCTATCGATATAATATATCCTACATAATAGTCTATACTAAGTGTCTAAATGTAAAAAATCCTAATAAAAATCCTGAATAATAATAGGGCCTTTAAGTACATCTAAAAATTCATCTTTGCCTTTCTTATGAAATTATTCAGTGTTCAACATCACTTTGAAAATAAAAAAGTATAAATAAATGGAAGAAGAAGTACTAAAATCAGAGACTGAATTTAGCCCAGAAAATGTCAATTTTAAATCTACAAAACAATACATAATGATAACCAGTTCTGACATGAAGAAAATTTACAATATGGGTAATATATTTTCTGACAACATGTAAACAAGAAATATTATCATGATAATTGGTAACCATACTTTGTATCTTGGCGGACGTCGAACCTCTGCACAGCGACAAATAAAATTACAACCATCCTAAAAAGGGGGAAACATTAATATTAAAAAAATTGCTTTGTATATAAACTATAATTAGTTGAACTCAAGTAATGTTTCAAAGCCCCCAATTTGGACTGGTTTCCCTGTCTAGTCTGAACTGCAGGCTTTGGTAGGACTTCAAGTACTCATTAATTATTTGGAAGAAATATGATTGAAATTAGGCTTCTTGGCATAAAAAAAGAAACTTAAAGCCAGGGAATAAATGCAATTGTTGCACGTGCACAAAAAGCTAAGAAGGCCACATGGAAAATTGTGAACAAAAAATACTTCGCTAACCTTGCCATCAGAGCCAAACTTGTTCAGCGCATACAGGTGTAACTATAGGCTCTGGTTGACATTAGGGCTTCAGCCACCCATGAATACTGAAACTGGTCATGCAATTAGGCTAGAGTACTTTGAAACTCATTGTACTCCTTGGCAAAATGCAGTAATGTTCCAGTGTCCATGGACTTGAAATATTTCAAGTCCAATGACTGGAAATCTTTTTTCCCCCTGTCCTTGGACTTGAAAATTTTTCAAATCCAAGGACACTGGGAAAGATTTCCAGTTTGCTTAGGAGTATTTTCTGAGGTTGCAAGGTGCATCATGTGGCCTGATTCTAAGCATGTGGTTGGCTGGTTACCTTATGAATAATTAATGAGTACTTGAAGGTAGTTTCACACACTCATTGGCTAACTTGCAGTCCATAACTTATGATAAAGACCATATAAAATAATATTAAATACATATAATAAACACCTTATTACAGTCAAACCAAGAAAAGTTTGATGCACACCTAAAATATTTCTGGAATGTTAAGCAACATTTTCTGACCAATCACATGCAAGATTGAATTCAGCTTTTTAAAGAATTAAAATTCTTGCATGTGATTAGTCAGAATATGATGCTTAACATTCCACACATATTTTAGGCATTCAAAAAACTTTTCTTAGTTTGACTGTAGCCTCACTTGCTCAGTATGTATATAAGTTATGGAACCTCATTTTTTCCACTTTCTATGGCCCACTTTTGTTATTAATATATAATAAATTTCTTAGTTTTTCAATGAAAGATATTAAGCGTATTGATAATTTATGGGGTTAGTGGAAGGGGATGGGGATAACCTCTTAGTAACTTACTGCTTGCAAATTTCCAAAGGCTCTCCACATGTTAAAGTTTGGGATTTGTTCAAATCCTTTGGCTCCAGCAACAAAACGCTGATATAGAAAACCAAGTAGAAGGTAGACAGATACCACGATAAGAACGCTGAAATAAAATAAACAGACCGACCAAGTTAATAAACCTGTGGCTCTTCCCTTCATGTCAAACAGGATTTAAGAATTCCTTAATTTTTGTAGTGGTGAGAGGAAAATTAGATGAAGTCTAATTCAAATCTAGGAGATAGTCAACAAACAATGCTCCTTCCTGGAGTTTCCTACATGTCTTTTCCATTTGGCAATTCAAAATTGTTTTCACCTGACAGTAGTAAAATGTGACCTGCATTTAGGTCATTAGCAAGCTGCTATTTCAAGCCCTGCAGTAACAGACTGTTTTAGCTTTGGTGTAACATTTTCCCATTTCAGACCATGTGTTGATTACTTGATAATACTACCGAATTCACTGAAGTGTCCACAGTCTAAAAATAGCAATCCATTGAATTTGAATCTGGATCGATCAAAATGATCATGTGACATTGCATACTTCTACACATGTAGAATGCAGTGGCAATGTTTGGCATGTGAACTCTGCAGTTATGCCAAATATGGAAAACTTTGACATAAAACTGCAAACTTCAAATGCCAAATGACACTACAACATTCCACATGCGTAAAAGTATGCAATGTCAAATGATCATTTCGATCAATCCAAATTCAAGTCTGGATGGATCGTTATTTTTAGACTGTGAACACTTCAATGAATTTGGTAGTAAGATATTTTCCTTGAGGTTCATGCCTATTCATTTATCTTCTAAAGTGCTAACAAGAAACAAAGAAACAATACCCAAGGAAATGACAATGTGACCTGAAATGGGAACACATTACTCCCAAGGAAAAAAGGTCTATAAGAGAACTATGGATAAACTGTTTTACAGAACTGCTTTTAAGAGACGACTCACATAATAAGAAGAATGGATCCTGGACTGATAGTTTTTGGAGGACCTGCAGTGCAGGCTGCTTTGTGGTTCAGTTCAAACAGATAATAACAAGGATCTGCATTATGAAACGTTACGTTTGTCCGGTATTCTTCAACTATTTTAAGAGTACCCTTAAATGGAAAGTGGAAAAAGTCAAAGCAAAGTGACAGATAAAAACAATTACAGTTGTCAACCATATGAGCACCCAATCAAGGCATTCCCACAAAACATAAGTGATGATGTAGACCTTTATGACAAACATGAAAATGAGGTCTAGGGCCTATCAGAATCAAAAATGGAGACAATAACTAGCAATGTCTTTTCATCTCACAAATGCTGTACAGCTGAACTGTAATGGAAATATTACTTGACTTTCTGTGCACTTTGCTTAGATTAAGATTATAAACACAGCTTTACTGGCTTAATACAACATCATAAAGCCAGCTGCATTACCATCAAGGTTTCCATGGATTGTTCGCTGAAGATCTGAAAGTTTTGAACCAAGGACATCTGCTGAAAAATTTTGACTTCACTGTCCGCCATAACTGCAGTCTTTCAATTTGTGTCATGAAGTCATGGCCCTCAGACCTTGTTATCATGTTTATGTCATAAAGGTCTACCAACCAACCATGACTGGCAATGTAGATGGATGATGATCAGCAATCAGTGACATTCAGTCAATTAATTAATTGGCCATGGTCACTTGGTTGGCACTCAGTTGCCAATGGAAATAGCTAATGCTCTACTTTATATGGCAACCCTGACTAAAGCTCTTATACTTACTCTACTTTCATTGGGATCACACGTAATTAACAAATCACTTTTCCTGGGTGCACCTTGACAATGAGATTTGTATTGCTCCCCACCTCCATACGTAATCATTAACCAGTCAGCTGAAAAAAACATATATATTAGAGTCTGAGTGGCACAAACTTATTTGAGGAGTAATCTATCCTATACCACTATATGGAACACCAGAAGAAATCATTTGAATGTGCATGCATGTATTTTAGCATGTTTCCAAGAATTCAAGAGGCTTGCTTAAATCTGAATCAGCTGTAAATTTCTCACTTACTTCCACCTCTAACTGTTGCATCTTTGTATTTTCCAACAGTAACAGGTTTGGTTGTTGCAATTTCCACTTGCTCCACTGCCATGTCCTGGTTATTCTTTTGACAAATAGTCAGTTTATACCTGTATTTCTTACTGTCATCTATACATGTATATTCCCTGAAAAAAAAAACAGACAAGTATATTTTATTTTAAAAATAAGTAATAAATGCTATTATTTTCACTACTTTAGACAAAAAAAAAGCAATATCACTGGTTTGTTTGCTTAATTTACTAAAAATCTTAGAAGTCATTAATTTTATCACGGATGAATTCTTTACTATAATAATAATTATTAATAAAAATAATAAAATCCCAACATGCTGCCACAACTCCCTTTAGTAGGGGTGATCGGCAGTTAAATTTGGAGATGATGGGTTTAATCCCCATCAGGTTCTTGGTTTTGTTTTCTGAGCTCTTTTCTTTCCCTGTAAGTGGTTAAGTATCTAAATCCCCTTTTCTTTCCTAGTTTAAAATGAAAACTCTGGTTCCTTTTGCCCAATAATTCTCTTCTTATAGTATCACACCAGCCACTAGCTATATGAAGGAGCCAGTCAATCACTTCAAGATAACAAAACAACAAGGTGGCCACATTGGATGGTTGATATAAGAATAAATTTATTGTAATTTTTTGTTAGGGACTGATCATTACTACATTGCAGGGGGTGATGTTTGGGAGCTACAATTTTCAAGATCTGCAGCTGAAAGTGAAAGAACATTCTTTAAATTTCAAAATACAGTTTTAGATTTTATGCTTTGATACAACTCAGAAACCACATTCAATAATATTGATGTTTTTTCCCAAATGTGCCCCCCTACCCTACGCTGCAAGGTAATAAATGATTCATCCCTGAAGTTCATCCAATGTGGAAGCCATGAAAACCAGCAATAATGGAAATTTACAAAAGAAATAAAGATAACTGACTTTTTGGTCCAGAATAACTACAT